>JBBPSD010000021.1:0-102835 GCA_038093415.1 Xerocomellus chrysenteron
CGACAGCGCGTCCTCCTTCCACCCAGAGCCCTCCAGCAAACAAATGCGCAAAATACTCCGCTCACCCTCCCTGGATCGCGACCCCGACGCAAAGCACGCATCCAGATCGAACGCGCTCTCCAGTACGTCCTTCTTCTCCCTCCTTCGCACCCCCCGGACCTCTTGCCACAGGAAACCTCTCCCGCGACCCGATGACTCTCGACACCGACTCCAGACACTCCCCGCGCACGACCATCCGCCACCACGACGACAGCGACGATAGCTCTCGTCGCCACTCCATTGCAGTACGTCTCCCCCCTCCCCCTTGCTTCCCCTTGGCGACCAATCGATCCCAGAACTCCTCCGACTCCCATCTACCACATGGGACAAAACGCAAGATGTCCTCCGACCGTGAAGCAACGAACAGCGACGATGTCGACTCTCAGCTCGCCGGCCCCGGTATACCGAGCCCGATGAACCTGGACCCTGACGTTCGCGCGCAAAAACGGCGTGGCTCGGCTGTAGAGACACATAGGATGGCGCATCTGAGCATATATGATCACCGTCGCCATTCAGTCCACGCCGGTGCGATGATTTCTGGGCCAGGCATGTCAGGTGCGCCTTTGGGCAACAGCGGACAGACATGGTGGCATGATAGACGCGACTCCTTGCCTGCAATCCTCCCAAACGGGTCCAGTAGCTACTCGGCATTCTCCGGCGACCAGCCACATGGGCGATCACCAGCACCTCCAACGTCCGGTAGCATGGCGACTTTCGCGTGGTCTGCAGCACAACATCCAGATGGCCACCAAGACCCTAATATACCGAATCCCAACCGTCCCTTCGAGTCCCAACCTCTGCCTCCGACCATCATGCCTCCCATGTCCTTCCCCCCTGACAGACGAATGTCTGTTCCCGAAAACATTTCTCCCGCCGTCGGCCCAACCAGAAACGTACGCTCGCGCTCGCGCCCCCCATCACGCCAGTTACGTGATGCCGTACCACCTACACCTCCCGTCGCCGGCTCTACGGCCCCCGCAGACGACTCGTCTGCGTCGACCCCACCCTCCATGTCCACTGTGAAACAGTCCAAGGAACCTGGATCGACCCCTTATTCTCGCTCGCCCGAGCTGAGGGTGTCACACAAACTTGCCGAGCGAAAGCGTCGGAAGGAAATGAAAGATTTGTTTGATGAACTGCGAGATCAGCTGCCGGCCGACCGTGGCATGAAAGCGAGCAAATGGGAGATTCTGAGCAAAGGTCTGCCTTGTTCATTGCATCCTCGGGCCACAGCTGAACCAGCCTCGCAGCCATCGATTTTGTAATCAATCTCAAGCAAAGCCATCAAGACATGGCTCGCGAAATTGACATGCTCAGACACGAGTTGGATAGCTTGCGGCAGGGCGTGCCGTCATTCGGTCCAGGCGGTCCTCCACATTCAATGGTGTACAGTCAAGGACCAGTACCATACCCCCCGCCTCCCCCGGGTGCCATATCGCATCCTTCTCAACCACATTCCCATCAACCACCGCAGCCACACCAACCCTCGTCGCAGTCACGGCCGTCATCTTCAGAAAACGCATACTCATCAGTAGCGGGGCAGTCAGCCCACCAACCTTCGTCAGCTGCAGTGACGAATGGCAGTATACCAACGACTAGGGTGGAGGCCCCTCCGACCTAGTCTGTTTTCGTGTCACGTTTCAAGGGTTCGTGTGTTAGTTTTCATTTACGCCGGGATCACTGCATTTCTCGTTTCCTAACGGACGATTCCCTCGGCGATGAGTTCGTCGATGTACATAATGCTACGTTTAGGCTTTTTCGTTTGTCGCAATCATCATCCGTACTGCTAGCATCTGCCATATGACTCCTCGTGTTATGATTACGTGATCAACTCTAGCTTGGACCAGCACGTCCAAGACGACGACAGCCCTGCGCGGATGTCCTTTGTATAACCTGCGCCGCACGGAAACCCTCCGTCTGCAATCATTACTTGTTCACCATGCCCCCAAAGTCTGCCGAATCCCTTCTTTTTCACAAGAAGAAGCCCATCAAGAAAGACCCGTCGGTCTCTCTCCCCAATGGGACCCCCACGTCGCCCCGTAAATCTGCAACACCACGCCAACAACCCACCCCACCCAACACGGACGACGTCGAGGACAGTACCAAGCTCCCCGACGGCGAGTTCTCCGAGTACAAGCTCATGTCGTCTGCGCTCAACGGATGGAAGTATGACGTGATGAAATTCGACTCTCGCAAACCCGTAGACGTCTCGACTTGGGAGGAGCCAATAAAGCTGAACAGGAAGGACCTTAGGAGACAAGAGTCGACGTCGGCTCAGCAGGTTCCTGTTGGCCCGATGTTGGGGCTTGATGGCAAACCGGTGATTGGTTCAGACGGCAGAATAGTCATGGTCGACGCGGATGGTCGGCCTATCGCGAACACGTCCGGAGAGAGTTCGTCCAAGGAGAAAGAGACCAAGGGAAAGACCCCCACCAATGGCAAAAAGAAAATGACGAGGAAAACACGACAGGTTTTCAAAGTTCCAGAGGAGGTCCGGCAGCTCAGGAAGGAAGAGAGGTTCCCGTGGGTGATGGAAGATGCGAGGCAGAATGAGGTGTGGGTTGGGCAACTGGAGGAGGTCTCAAAGGCAGAAACACACGCTCTTTTCATGCCTGCCGCTCAAGAAGTGTTCAAATTCGTGCCTGCTAACCGGTGGTACAAGTACCACAAGAAACCAAAGCACCATGTCCCCGACCTGGAGGAGGCCGAGTCGTTAGTATGTATTGCTTGTTCCTCTTTCTTTGCGGTCAGTCTGATGCCCTGTCCAAGATGGCAAAGATACAAAAGAACAAGGATCCAGAGCGCTGGCTATTGCACCGCAGACATGGACAAGGTCCCTCCGCAGCTACATCAGCCATGTTCAAGGCTGATCCTAACGCCGTCGCTGGCGCAGCGCCACTGGTGCATAACGCTAGCCAAAGCAGAGCACCAGGCGGAAGAGCTTTACGAACAGTGAACAGAGGTTCGCAGGGGGCAGAGCAAGACGAAGAGGGAAATGTTCGGCCTAAACGAGAAGACGACGGTGAAGGCCATATCGACGAGCAACTGTTTGAGGAAGAGGTCGCAGATGATGACGAGCACGAGGCCGCAGATATGGACGACGAAGAAGCCAAAGAACTTGAGGTCAGTCGGCAGAGGCGTTGCTCTCCAAGTCTCATCATGAACGTTCATCCTACAGGAACGTCTAAAACGAGAGTATAAGCTGGCCAACAAACGGCGCGAAGGATATGTCGACGAGTCTGATGAGGACGAAGACGAGTCCCAGCTGTCGAAAGATGGTAAATCCCTCAAGAAGCTCATGCGCAAGTTGGAAAAGAATGTTGCATATGAAAGTGACGAAGAGCGTAATCCGTATGCAAGTTCGGTGAGCCCAGTATCGCCCGCAATTCTTACTCGTAGGTCTGACCATCTACTGACAGGACGAAAATGAAGAGGAGGAGGAGCCTCCGCTCGTCTCGAACGAACCTGCCATACAACAGCAACCCCAACAGGTGAAATCTCGGTCAACCTCTCAGCAGCCAACCACAAAGCCTGCGACTGCAGAAGGTTCCGCCGTTGGCTCCCGTGCAGTTTCGCCAGCACCTATACCCAGCTTGGGAGGGCATTCGGTTGTTGCAAAACGAGCTACAAGCCCGAAGGCGCCGAAAGCCAAATCAGCCAATGTGAGCAGAGGGAATAGCCCGCTCAGTGGAGTGCCTGGGGGAGGCAGTCGGGCAACCAGCCCTAGTCGGGCGACTAGTCCGGCCGCCGGTGGCGGTAAAGGCTTCGTCGGCTCGCCAACTACCGCAATTTCGAAGCCCGCGAACAAACGCAAAGTGGATGAGGTTTCTGGGGCTGGTGCAACCAGCGTTGCGATCAACGGTACCAACGCTCCGAAGCCTAAGAAACGGAAACCACTGCCAACCGGTCCTGCGCCCGAAGGAGAGTTGGAAGAGAGGATGCTTATCGAGTGGCTGCAGAATACGCCTAATGCGACGACACGAGACTGCATCCAACACTTCACACCGTATTTGACAAGCGAGGCAAAGAAGGCCAGGTTCACGGCTATGGTGAAGGAGGTCGCGCAGTTGAAGTCGGGTATTTTGATTCTCAAGAGTGCCCTTCGTGGGGAATCTGCTGCTACCTCGCCAGTGCCCGCGACATAGTATGTGGTCTGGGCAATGCTATGTTTTTGTCAACATTGTATCACGTCAGCTGGAATCCATAGAATTGCACCGACGCCAAGGTAACTCTACTTATGAGGCTTGATGGATTTTCAGCATTTACTGATTAGAAACGATCGCGGAGCTAGCTGGTGAGTATTGGATCGAACTTGCAGCTTGACATCCGTGAACGGCTCTCTTTGGAGCTGGAATTCCCCGCGGACGTATCCCTAGGTTGAATTCCAGGACCCGCCGTTAGATTCTCGCCGGCTTCCAGACGATCGAAATGCATCCGCATACGGTAACTAGAATAGCTGTCTCTAGAGGCTGACTTCGTAGGATTCCCTTTCCATGGTATAAAATGCGAGCCCTCAGAGCGGTTCTCCCTTTATCGCCTTTCCTTCCCCTACCCCAGCACACTGTCTATCTTTCCCTCCTCTCGTTTAGGCTCTTTCCCTAGCCATGCCTGTCCGGTTTGCTTTTGCACTCCTCCTCGCCGCCACCGTTGCACGCGCATCCGTTAACCCTGCTAGTCACTCTCACACGGACGGCGGACGATTGCCAAGCAGGTGGTACCACGAAGAAGACCACCCTGTGCACAACCTGTTTCGGCGTTCAGGTAGCAACGATGGTGTTACTTATGCGGTCGTAGGAACGCCCGGTATGTTTTGCGTTGAACTCCTCCTTCAGTATTCACATGCATTGGGTAGAATGGTCTGCGGGCTTTCCCGCCAACCTCGCCTCCACCACGGATATGCCTCAGGCGTGGATCACTGCGCTGAACAGTGCCGTTGCGGCTGGCAAGATACCAGATATTCCCATGTCCACGAGCACCAATCTCGAGAACCCAACGTATCCCTCGGGTTATGATCCCTATAGCGCCGCCGTCTGTTCCTCGACGTACAAGTGCGTCACTCCTGGCGATGTTTGGGACGCTCCCACCGGCGTGTTAGCACTCAGCTTTGACGATGGCCCACTGCCAGTTGGTTTCTTGTTCGTTGCATGACTTGTCGCCAGGGGTTGACGGATTTCTTTAGGCTTCGAATACTCTCTACGACTTCCTCGTCAAGAACAATCAACGCGCGACGCACTTTTTTATCGGTCAGAACATTCTGTTGAACCCGCTGCAGTTCCAAGCCGCAATCAATAATCTGGACGACATCGCCGTTCACACTTGGACACACCCTTTTATGACGACGAAGTCAAACGAAGAAGTGGTGGCCGAGTTGGGCTGGACCATGTGGCTTATCCATAACTCCACAGGAGGACGTATCCCCCGATTCTGGCGGCCTCCTTATGGCGACTCTGATATGCGCGTTCGCGCTATTGCCAAGGAAGTCTTTGGGTTGGTTACGGTCATTTGGAACCAGGAGTACGCTATTTTCGCTTGATCTCGCACGTCGTTTCTTTGAGTGATATTTTCTGTCTCAGCACTGACGACTGGACACTCGATCAAACCCCTGCTCTCACCACACTGGACAAGATTGCTACACAGATGCAGACGTGGCTCACTGGTTGGTGGCGGTGGTTTGTTTTACTGTGTGCATTGCTGAACGTGGTGAATATGCAAGGTCCCAAAACCCCGGGTCTCGTGATCCTGGAGCACGAGTTGTCTGATTTGTCGGTCGCAAGCTTTATGAGTGCGTATCCTCTCATGGTTTCCAATGGCTGGAAGGTTGTGTCGCTCGCCCAAGCGGATGGTCTGGGAGTGTACCAGAATGCACTCGATCTTGCTTCTCCCGTCACTCCTGCACAAGTTGGCGACCCCAATATCAAGCTTCCCCTGGCGAACACCACTGCTCTGCCCACGTCCACGAGAAGGTAAGCTCTATGTGTCCTTTTTCGAGTGCGCTTTGGTTGAGATTGCGGCAGGCCCACAACCTCTTCTCCTCACAGTGCGGATTCGGGCTCCCAGTCGAGTTCGTCTCACAGCGCCTCTGGTTCTCCCCATGCAAACCAGAAGAGTGGAGCCGAACACTTTAGTGCCGCGTCACTCGTACTATCGGGTATCGCTACTCTCATTGCCGCTGTAGCTGGTAGTGTTCTTCTTTAACTCGGAACTTGGATATATTGTGCATGGATACATTACTATTTTGTCCTATTATAATCTTGGGTATTCACGATCTTTTTCTTCTGCGGAATCACAGTCGCCCTTTAACACTTGGAATGATTTTGAATCGTGTTCATACCTCGGCAGGATCACTTTGTCGGGAAACTAGGTTTCCTGAATCTGCAAATAACACTGTTTCATCTACCGTAAGACGTCGCTTTCATAAAATATACGTGAATACATGAGCGTTAATTCGTCTCGGAACATCGAAAGGTCCCTTGGTTACACCTACGACACTGTTCGTAGCAATCGTGTCCAAAAGAACATAGATCTGAGTAAATCCCTGGACCGCGAAATCACGGCGTTGATCGAGCTGTCGAATTCGCCATTTCATGACGACAGAATACTCGGCCATTTGATCCGGAGCCCTTCGAGCCAACGCATGTACAAAAGTTCGGCGATAGGTGACTTGCGTGCTTGGGCAGTTGGGTCATCTGCTTTAAGAGGGTGAGCCGAAGACGAGCTACTCGCTTCTGCTGGGGAAGTTGTGATGTCCTCTTGAACTTCCGTGACAACCAAGCCTCGAGCCGTCATTTCGCTTTTTCGGATGATGCGTTTGTGGGGAAATAGTCCACGAGAAGTCTGCACGTGTTGTCGAACGCCGGGATTTCTAAATTGCGCACGGATGTCAACCAGGATTCGCCGCATGCACGAGAAGACATACTCGTTGATGCCAGAAAGAATGTCAAGGATGACATTATACGAGAGGGATGGGTTAGCGTCGCGTAGGTCAGCGAAACCACGAGCTATCATGCTCAACGACTCGATCTCCCGAGCGTCCATGTCGTCACGAATGGCCTGTGAGAAACGGTCAGAAGGACGACAGGCCGGGTTACCGGGTTCTGCTTACGCTCTGGAGGACCGGAAGAACTACATCGTCGACCATAGATCGCCCAGCCCGTTCCGATTCACTTGCTCTTCGCTTAAACGACGAACGTTCTTTGGTAGGTGAAGAAGTCGATGATGGGGATTGGGGGGGATCATCTCTGCTACGTGCAGTCCCGACATACTCTGCAGAGAGCCTTAGGGAGCCAATGGTGTCGACTTTCTTCACTGGTCTGATCGTATCTACACCAGAACCTAAATCAGCCTCTCGCATAACCGTCCCGGGGCCAGTCGTTCTGTGCCTTGCAGCGTATGACGAACGTTTCATAGATCGGACAGAACCGGTGTAGGCAGGGGGCGCATCTTGAGGTAGCTCACCCTCTAGCGGAGGGATGGACCCAGACAAAGCTCCTGAATCACTCGGCGAGGGATCCGTCGAGGCAAGGAGAGTGGGGATGTCCTGTTCCCCGGGCGGCGATTTGATCAGAACAGTCGAGTGTGTTGCCAGGTGACTCATCCCAATACCACTAGTTACCAACTGCTCGCTACCTTTGATAGCACCCTCTGTATCAACAGACTGATCTTCTTCGTCATAGACCAAAGGATCTTCCTCAGCTTCCTCGTCATCCATGTCAGGAAGCAGGTCCCGGGCAGCACTGCTGAATGTCCCCATTACAGACGAAGATCTGATGGTGTCAAAGTTCCAATCACTGCGTATCGTGACGTTACTCTCCCAATGGACGGTTCCCTTGACGGTGGGTTGGTATGCTTGGATGCCCCTTTGGGGAGATCGAGCGCGAAGGTCTTGGAAACGTTCAATTAGCTCTGTAAGGTATGGTGTTTTCTTTGCATTCTTGACGAATCTATGTTGGAGAAGTTCCTTGGCTGTGGGACGCTGGATATCACGTGAAAACGCGTCCAAAAACGAAAATAGGCATATCGTACCGTGCTAGGGTCCTTTGTGAGGCATAACGAGACGAATTCTTTGAAAGCAGGGCTAAAGTTACCCTCGAGCGTTGGAGGCTTCGCCTTGGGAATAAGGAAGAGCACGCGCATGGGGTGGTACTCTGCCAAGGGCGGCTCGCCCATTGCCAGCTCGATCGCGGTTATGCCCAGACTCCACATGTCTGCTTTAGCATCGTATCCAGCTTGACGTATGACTTCTGGTGCCATCCAAAAGGGAGTGCCGACGAACGTATGTCTCAAAGTGCTCGTGAGTTGCGCTGCAACACCGAAATCCGCGAGCTTGACCTTGCCCGCGGCGGAGAGTAGGACGTTTGCAGCTTTGATATCCCGGTGGATAGTTCCCTCCGAGTGGAGATAATCAAGACCGAAAAGTAGCTCGCGGCAGACGACCGCGATGTGTGCTTCTGAAAAAACGCCGGCTTTGAGCAAGTCGAGACACGATCCTCCGGCGAGGTACTCCATGACGATCCACAACTTGTAAGCCACGACGAAGGAGCCGTAGTATCGGGTGACATATTCGGAGTCGCACTGAGCCAAGCTGGCTATTTCCTGCTGGATCTCGAGTATATCGTCATCCGAGTCCTCCAAGTCTATTCGGGAAATGACAAGTCAGAGGATGAAAGGCGGCCCGGAAGGGCACGCACCGATTTGTTTGATGGCAACTATCTGTTTGGTCTCGTTGTGCATTGCCTTGTAGACCGTGCCGAAGCTGCCTGTACCGAGTTTGTCGAGCAAGGTGTACTGACTTGCAGGATTAGTGCTGGGAACAGGGTAGGGTTCTCTGTGATCATCCTGGCTGGACCCTGGAGACATTTGGGATGGAGGAGGACTCGAGCGTGGAGGATGGTCGAGGTCAGCGTAGCTTGGTTTCCTGAGACGGTTGCTGGGCGGAGACATGGTGGTCTGGGAGACGTATAGGGCGTTGACACATGCAAGACATACCGAACATGGTACGCTCCTCTACACGTGTTCGGGGTGATCCCTGCTAATACAAAGTCCGGGTCGTCGTCTTATCTCGACAGATTCAGACATCATCAAAGTCAACCCATGGCAGTAGACACAGCATGTCACGTTGATCAGCGACTATGACATACAAAATAAGGCATGTAAACGACAGTAGCATGGTGACCGGGGCCAGAAGACATAATCTGCCACTACAATCTCATGCCTTGACTGCGTATTTACGCAGTGGGAAGTGGATGTCCTTCTTGTGCTGCTTCTCCGTCTTCAACGACAACTCGCGCTACAGATGACAACAGTTGGGTCGACGCCACGGGTAAGATCGTGGTTCAATGTCTCACCTTGGTCAGTCGCCGTCGGATTGCACGAGTCTTCTTCGGCCGGAGGTCCAGTGGGAGGTATTTCTTGTTCTTGTAGTACTCCCGCAGATTTTGACGGGACTTGTGGTTCATCACAGTCAGGACCCGTGCGATCGACTTGCGCACGGCATTACTATGAAGAGAGGGATTGAAACCTGGATCGAACACAGAGACATGACCGGAACGTACATCTTGGTTAGTTTTGAAGGAGCCCCCCCGGTGGTCTTCTGTACCCGGAGGGTGAGCAGCTCGTTCTTGAGCTCGGAGAGTTGTTTGGTCAAGTCATTTTTGGACCTATCGTGTATCAGAATGCAACAAGTGGCTAGTGTTGGATGCTCACTTGGACTGGAGCTCGTAGGCCTTGACTTTACCGGGCATTTTGAAGGTTCTATCTGTGATCAGGAGGCCGTCGTGCTTGTGTGTGGTGTCGCTTACGCAAGCAAAAACTGTATAGTTTATCGGCTACATTTCTCACGGTCATCTGGTCTACTGTGTACAGTGGTTATGTACTTTGACGAGATCTTCAAACTTTACTAGTGATCCCCCAAAAATGTCGAGCGAGCTTGGGCACGTCAACACATCTCCTTTGAAATGTTTACAAGGAACGACCTTACCTGCCATAAGTCAGATCAACTTTTCCCCCCGAGAGTGAATCCACAAGAGCTAGATCCGAGACATCTGTGCATGCATCAGTTAACCTGCTAACCTATACTGGGTCACCTTACGTTTTGCTCCTCCAGCATATGTGGTTGGTATCGTCACCCACTCGCCGAGTTCTGAGACCTGGTTCAGTCCACGATATACATGTAAAGACAGATGGGATACTTGCTTCTCACAAGTTCTCCGTCGATCCCTTGGCATAGTCCCTCGACGTCCGCGGCATGGATGAGAAACTCACTAGATAGAGTCAGACGCTTGTATGTAACCAACGCCCTCTACTTGCCTGCAATGTTCTGACAACATGTCGAGTGATTCTAAGCTAGTTTGTTCACTGACTGGGACAAGACGGATAGTCATTTCCGAACCTTTGGATACCTCCATATCTGTGATGTCTTGCCACTTGTTCATCGCCACGAACCACTTTTCACCTCGACGACGACAGCTATTCATCAAGGCCATGAGGGTGTTACATGGGGTCATCTGCACGCAAAGGGCTGGCCAACCTCACATCCACGACCAGCCTGTCCCTGCCGACGGATTTGGAAATAGCATCAAGTCTCTCTTGCAAGAATTTCGCTCCAGGGAAGAGATATGAAGTGACGATGACCTGAATGGATTGAGACGGAAATCAGATCGTGGCGCTGTGCACACCTTACTAGCACCCGCATCCAACCATGTTTGTGCGTTCGCAGCCGTTATTCCGCCGCCTATCTGTAAAGCACCTGAAGCGTGCGATGGAGATGAGTCGTATGGTGTCAGGGGATCGAGGCTGGGGACACACCTGGCCACGCCTCCAATGCCTCTTTCGCGGCACCCTCATTTCCAGGTCCTAGCTTTATGACATGCCCGCCTTGCAAGTCGTACTCTTTATATAAACGTGCAAAATCTGCTGCGGATTGACTGGAGATGATGGAGTGACATTCACACTCGACAGTCGGCGCACCAACCTTGCGACAAAATTCGTCCTGAGTGCTCCTGGGTCATCGTCCGACAAGGTACCGCCGACGATCTGTTTCACTTTGCCATCGTGAAGATCAATGCATGGTTTGAACCTGCTTCGGCGTTTGCAGTCAGCCATCGTCCGTGTCTAGTGGCGTGAAATCCAAAAGGACAAATTGCACGTTTCTCATGTTACACGACGTGATACACAACGATCAGTACTCCAAAGATGCCTCCATGATCCGCGTGAGATGTTCCCTTCCGTCTTCTCCAGCGACATCACCAATGTTCGGCGCAAGGTCCAGTACACGACGTTGTGGGAGAGTACCCTCGACAAGCCCTGGAATGTCGTCTTTCGTGTAGCCCACCGCCTTCAGGCCACGGGGTACACCAAGCCCGTCAAGGAAACGAGCAATCGACTCATACAAGTAGGAACCAATCTCGGAATCCGGAATGCTGGTGATAGAAGGATCGGTCACTGTTGTGTTGCTGAAGATCGCCAGTGCTTCTCGATGGCGGTCGGGCGACGACGGCGTGGTAAATTGGAAGACTAATGTGGAATTAGGGCCATTGCGCTGGTCAAAATGCGAAACGTACCCGCAGGTCCTGTGAGAGCGACACTGTGATGCACGAGTTGCAGTCAACTATGATCAAGCACAGGCGATCTCCGTGGCGTACCTGACACCGTGGGGGATGATAGGGTGGTCGACTTGGTATCCTGGGTGTTTATATTTGGGACCTCTCTTGTTCAAACCAGAAATCTGAGACGTGCTCGTCAGGGAATCAGATTGACTTTCAACTACTAGAACATACCGGGTAGCTCATCCCATGACATAGATGCACACCGGCATTTCCGAATCCGATACCAGCAAAGGAAGCAGCGAGGCTACAACACCCATGTGAGCTGTTTACAAGGGATGTTGTCAGAAAAATACATACAGCATTTGACTTCTTGCTTCGTCATCGGTGCTGTCTTTAGCAATTCGAGGGAGGTACTTGACAGTGGTCCTGAGCGCCCACATGGAAAAAATGTCGGCGACTGGGTTGCTTCCTTGGTATGCTGGGCGCAAGATGGGGTTGGCTGGACGAGGTGTGCGTTCCGTATAACTGGAAAGAGTGAGCAAAGTAAGCTTGAACCGTCCAGCGTCGATTCTCACGGAATTGCAGTGTAACTCTCCATACTGTGGAAAAGGACGTCGAGGCCAGCGCTGATGTGTACTTGTGTTGGACAGCTTTCGGTGTTTGCAGTGTCCACTACACCCAACACGGGCTTGAGGGCGCGATTCGCAATACCGGTCTTGAAAGCGCGCGAAGTGACGTCGAAAATGGCAGCTCCGGTGGTCTCGGAGCCGGTTCCAGCAGTAGTGGGGACTAGGAATAGGTCGGATCATCGCGAAGAGGAGGATATGGGATACTTGCCTGCGATGAGAGGT
This sequence comes from Xerocomellus chrysenteron, assembly GCA_038093415.1. Taxonomy (NCBI): domain Eukaryota; kingdom Fungi; phylum Basidiomycota; class Agaricomycetes; order Boletales; family Boletaceae; genus Xerocomellus; species Xerocomellus chrysenteron. The sequence continues at coordinate 12,434 of JBBPSD010000021.1, forward strand.
CTTAGGCTCTGGGAGATGGGAAGCCCCTTTCCTACGGGGGCATTGACAAAGTCCATGAGGTCGTTGTCCTTGTAAACGGTAAACCTGCCAAACGTCAGGCCATGGAGCTTGGGAAATGAGCAGGTACGAACAAGTTTGCAGCTTTGGCGGTGTCGATGACACTTCCGCCTCCGACGCTTTGCGATATGGGGTTGGGAGTCAGCGGGATCGAGCGGTCGCACGCGGTACTCACGCCAGGAAATGACTAAAGTCGTGCTGCCTCGCCCAGGCGATGGCGTTTCTCCAGCTCTCCTCGGTAGGCTCAGTGACCACTTGGTCGTAAACTTCGAAGGGGAGATCCTGCTGAGATTGCAGGGACTCGAGAGCCTAGAAGAGAGATTGGGCCACACGAGGGGGCGCTGGCAGGGAGTCACTCACGACAGCCATTGGCTTGAGCTTGGCTACGATGGGGTCCGTGAAGACGCCGACCTGGGGCAGAGCTGCAAGGACGGAGTGGACAAGTGGGAGCGAGAGTTACCTTGCGCGCCTTCATGTTCTTGAGGTCCATGCCAACCTCGCGGGTGACGCCTTCTCCGAACCTGAGGTTGGATGCTGCGACCTTGGAGAGAGTCTGCAAAGGGCGGGGGCTGTGGTGGGTTGGGACGGACCTCGAAGGCATACTCTTTCTGGACGGCATGCACCGGTGTCGCGAGCTGTCTGAGCTGGGAGAGGGAGGGAGATGCACAGCGATGGCAGGGACATGCGGAGTGCTGGGCGGTGAGGCTGATGAGCCGGTGGATCGCGCTCCTCGTCGTGGCTGGCATCGTTGCGGGTGTCACGTGGCCATGTCCATTTCATGCCCAGTGAAGCAGCACAGCCACCCATTCACCGTGGTCGCTCTTTTCCATGACAGTCACGATACCTGTCCAGCGGGCCCACAGACCCGCGTTGCTCCGTCGCAGTGGTTTTGCTTCACTGGCAGTCTCTCCTTCCCTCTCGCTTAGGTAATACTCCCCCCCGCCCTCCGCTCCGCTGACCCGAACTCTCTCCGCAGTGACGTGAACGACCTCATTTACATCGCCAATGTACGTGTCTCGACTCGCCGCAATACCCCCCCACTCACCCGCGTCGCAGATCACCGTCGGAGGCGTCTGTAAGACTTTGCGCCACATCAGCATTCCAAAACTCATTCCAATTCAGCGTTCCCCGTGCAACTCGACACAGGCTCATCTGGTAGGTCCTGCGTCCCCCAGTCGTCCTCCCTCACCATTCGCGGTTCTCAGATCTTTGGGTACTCCCTACCGGATCGCTCCCCAGTGCCCAGGCTACCGTCAGTGCAGTGGTCTTTTGTCGTGACTCTGGTACTAATGTCCTACCAAGTCGACCAGCCTAAACCTCACTGTAAGTATTGGCAGCGTCGGCCCGGTGTCAAAGCTCACACCAGGTAGTATGGCATTGGTTGGGCGCAGGGTCAAGTAGCCTTTGCGTCGACAGATTTTGCAGGGTATCTTGCCATCTCACTCTCCCACTATCCACAGCTCACCCCGTGACAGTATCAATGTACCTCAGCAAGCATACTTGAATGTTTCCTCGGCTCAGAACCCAACAATGTCATACGGGGCAGCAGGCATCTTGGGTCTTGGCTTCGATTCTCTTTCCCATATCGATGCGGCGATCAACCAGACTGGTTCGTCCTCTGGACGAACGCTGCTCTACAACCTCTTCAACGACAATTCGAACGAACCCAATTTCATTGCATTCTCTCTCCAAAGCACTTCAGACGGCGATGGCGTCCAGGGTAGCTTTTCCGTTGGCGAAACAGACCCATCATATGCCAACGTGACGAGTACAAACAAGATCCCCACATGGCCTGTCACCGCACCAACACGTTGGAATGTCCTTTTAGACTCGTTTATTGTTGGGACACAGACAATTGCCGTCTCGACCACAGTACCCGCGGCCCCATCGAACAAGGCTGTTGTTTTACTTGACAGTGGCACTTCGTACACGTAAGCTGTTCATTAATGATGGTCCTACTAGTACGAAACAATCATGGTCAACCATTTCAAGGTACGCGCCAACCGACGCGTGTACGGCCATTTACGGTGGCGTTTCTGGTGCACAGTATGATTCTAGTCTTGGCCAATGGGTTGTTCCATGCGACGCTGAGATTGACATGGCCCTTCAAATAGAGTGTGTCCCCCCGTTTTTCTTGAATTCAATGTCCGTTGACATGTTGTCAAGCAACCAGATCTTTCCGATACATCCGCTCGACGTCACCCCCACTGCTCTGGGTGACCCAAACACATGTGTGGGCTCATTCATTCCGCAGAGCGTGTCCGTGGGATCTGGTCAATTGTCGGTTTTTCGGATCTATACCGCGTAGTGATCGATCTGACTCTTTGTCCAGTGACTGGCTGATCGGCGATAATGTCCTCCGTTCGATCTACGCCCTTTACGACTTTGGCGACTTTAACTCCTCGGGGAACATGGGCGACCCATACGTTCAATTGCTTGCTCTCATCGACCCCGTTCAAGCCTCTGTCGAATTTCATAATGTTCGAGGCGGTACCCCGAACACTAACATCACCTATAATGTTTCAGACTCTGGGTCCGGATCCACCACAGTCACCCTGTCGACGGACGTTGCCACGGCGCTGGAGAATCTCTCCAAATATCTCCCGGCGATCCTCGGTGTCATGGCATTAAATGCCCTGGTGCTGATCGTGCTGGTCATTGTGGGCATCGTCCTGCTCTGCAGGCGCCGCGGAAAGAATCTCCGAGCTCGGAAGACTCCTGGAAGACTCAGTCCCATGCCAATGGGGAATCCCTCTGTGGCCGTGGACTCGGGATTTCCTAGGGACGTTCCACACACATACCAGCCGGTGTCGATGGCACTGTCAGAAGACACCCTTTTTGTCCCCCCAACCCCCGGCTTTAAGAATGATCCTTCGAGATTCGGAGATCGTCCGAATTCGATTGCGTAATTCGTTGTATTGAACCGTTGCTTTCTTCACCATTGGGACACTTCTGCTGTTAAATAGGTTGCTGTGCACTCTTTTACTGTTTGTGTCTCGTCGCCCACTCGTTGCCATAATTTGTGCTTGATTACCGCAGAACGTAGGTGTAACATGCGCAAGTAATTAGATTTTAATTATTTCGAGGTTTACTGCTCCTCGCGGCGAGATCGAATGAGACTGCGCCGTCCTCTCGAGTCAACGTGGCCAGGGTGCCCAGCGCAGACTTTTCTGATCTGAGGGTATGCCCGGTGGTGCGAATCACTTCCCGAGCGCGAGCTTTGAGCGAGACAAGCCACTCTCGGCGGTGTTGTGTTCTCGGGTCATCCAACAATTGGTCGAGAACGCCCGCCAGCGCCCGGGCAAACGATGCCCGATAATATGGTTCGGCGACCTTGTCTTGGAGGAGACTGTCAATACCGACATACTCTGAGAGCCAAAATGCCTGTAAGCTCTTGGTGTTGTCTTTGGTCTGCAGGGCGGTGCGCATGATAAAGGACATTGTCTCCACGTTTGGCGTGAAGCTCCTGCCGTCGGGCCGCTTCTGGACCCTGGGAGGGGCCTTACCCTCGGATTCATGGAAGGAATCTGTCTGAATGCCCGTCATGAGCTGAAATGACTTGATGGCGCCTTCCCAATCGCCGGTGCGGAGGCACGTCATGAGCACGAGGTGATAGGTCCGTATGTCGGGACGTAAATCGGGGATGTCGTATATAGCATCGTTCTTCAGGCACCATTCGAGCGCGTCGATGGCTTGCGAGGACTCGTGAGGGGAGGCAAACATGGCGAGGGAGGCGTGGGCGCGCAGAAGCTTGTGAACGTGTGACCTGGCCACGAGCGAGCGGACGCCAGACCGATCGAAATCCAGATTGTCCATGATGAGATGCATGAAATGGACACAGAGTCTGAATTTCTGCGTTGCGAGGCAGACTTGAAGGGCAGCGTCAAGCGTCCAGTAGTTGAGATGGGGGGAAAGCTTGAAAGGGTCTGGGTGGCCGGGTCTCGTGAGACCGAGGTGGTGGGCGATGATGTCTAGCGCGAGGTTTTGGTCGGCCGGTCGACCACGGACGAGGGCATGTATGGTTGCTGTAATGAGGCGGGAGTCGAGCTCAAAATCTGGACGCTTCTGCATGGTCTTTTCGATTTGCAACCAGACGTGTTTTGCGTCTGAAGAAGCAGTATCGCGGTCGGACGCGACACCTGCGCGCTCCTGGTGGTTGGCAATGGCGCGGAGCATGGCTGTGAAGACGAATCTATTTGGTGCGTGAGGACCATCCTGGTCCATGGCAAAGTAGACATCGAACATCTTTTGAACATCACCTGCGGCACCGAGGACGGATATGTAGATGACAAGGGGGGTGAGCGAGAGTTGCGCGACGTTGCCGGGATCGTGGTGTTTGATGGATTGTGTATATTCGAGGTAGTAGCGATAAAGGGCATGCGCATTAGCGAGCTGTTTGGGGTGGTTTGACCAGTCATCGATCTGGGAGAGGCCCTTGAACATGGTCACAAAGGTGGATACGTTAGGGGAGAAACCGCGACGTTTCATCTGCACGGGGTGTGAGGGGGCTGCCGAGGAGGAGAGGGGAGGACTCACATCGACGAAGAGGCCATACGCGAGTTGGAACTTTTTGTGGGCCATGCAGAGGGAGAGCATAGTGTTCCATGCAGGGACGTTCTGGGCATCCCTGGGCACGGAGCGGAGGCGCTGGACAGCAGCGTCGACGTCTCCATCTGCGGAGAGCTGCTTGAGCTGCAAGGCGAGGTCGTACGGGCGGAGGAGTTTTCTGGGATGAGACACCGGACTGCGGGGTGTTGCAATGGCGCGCACAAAACGGAGCACACTCGGAGCGCGTCTGGTAAACATCAAAGAACCGTGGGTGCAAATTCACAATTCATAGCTAGCAACTTTGTGTGCTACATCACGGCTTGCGTAGTCTAAGATCAACCCGTCTAGCTGCCAGTCCAATCATAAACAGCGACAAGAACGCAAATCCAACCGCGTTCGGCTTCTTCAGGTGCGCTGACAACGGTACCTTGTACGAAACCTACACCCATTTGTCAGATATTGCACCCAAAACAGCACCACTCGACGTACATATATCATGGCAGCGTGCTTGTCAGTCAAATCCTCGTATGTCAACGCGACAGCCGGACGTCCCGTCGTATCAAGGTAGCTCACGTGCGTCGAGATCGTACTCGACAACGCAGGGAAAGGTGTCACAACGTCAATGTCACTGTGAAACTTACATTGAGCCTCTCGTCACTTTGTACAAAACTAAAATGCTTACGTCGCGCCCTCGGGCAGAATAATCTTGATCTCGGCCTCGTCCACCACCGATCCAGGGATGTGCGTCATGACGGGAACACCGACGATGTATCTCTGATTCGCTGCATCCCAGCTCACCGAGTCTTGGAGTGGGGTGTCGAACCCGAGGGTAAACGAATAGTTCCACCCACCCAAAAGCGGATACCTGGGCCGCATTTCAAGGATACTGTGTTGAATGGCCTTGCTACCCTTGGGTACAGAAGGGGTTCGGCGCAGATGGGATGTCGATACATTCCCGTTCAAGTCATAAAAGTACGCGTTAGTAACGCCTGGAGGGAGATGTAGGATCAAGCCGCTAAGGATATGCGCAGACACGCGACCGAAATAGTTTTGGCCTTGGTACTCGAGGCGGGAAAAGTGTCCTTTGAGGCTGAACACGTCTCGCAACGGTCAACGACAGCGAACGACAGGACGTGCGTACTACTTACAGAGGACCGGCATTGTGGAGGTCAATCTTGTCCTCGATGTTGAGATTGGATCCCCAGTGGCTAATTTCAGCGGAACGCTGGAGCGTTGTGACCTCGAGAACGGGATGTTCATAGTTGTAATGCACAGAGACGGGCTGTTGGTACTTGGAGAGGAACTCCGTGCTCGCGGAGGAACCCACATTGTGGTAAGGTCCGTATGTGATGGTAGCTCCAGACTTGGTTACTGAACCGTCTCCAATGAACTTGTCTACCCCCTCAGGAGTAGAATAAGAAAGGATGTCCGGGGAGGAGGACCTGCACAAATGTTTAATTTTGCACGACGAAAACACGGACAAATCGGACACACTTGACTTTTGTACGCTGAACGAGAGTGGCGTAAGGGCTAAGAACGAACAAGTCCGTGTCATACTTCAGGAGTTGGGGGTCTGTCTGCGCAGCGTATGCTGGGTAGGGATGCGTTGCGTGCGTCTGGATCGTCTCGAGCACAAGATTAATTGTTCCATTGACAGCGAGCTTCCTCGGTAATGTCACGGCAAATACATGAGCATCACTTGGAACGGATTGGCGTCAAACTCCCCAAGGCGCGCGTATGAATGTCGACGCACCGTATGTCACGTTCGCCCAGGTCAACGATTTCGAGCGGCTGAGCTTGACCTTTGACCTTGGCTTCTATCCAACTCGTCTTTTCCCTCTCATCCCTGCCAAGGGCGACGTGGTATACAGTTTGACCTGCCTCGAGTGCCTTGACAGCGTATGTGGTACTGACGTGCACGAGGGAGCCACCGAGCTCAATGGTGCGCACTATCGCCGTATTTTCGAATTCTGGGCCGGCCAAGGTAAAGGAAGGAAGAAATGAGCTCACGAGGAGCAGTGAAAGTGTTCGCCAGCGCCTCAACATCATTCCGTGTGATGGTTTGGCTCAGAGCGACGTGTTAGCTTTACAATCCCCCGGTGGCTGTGACATTTACGCGGAATAGTATTATCGAGCCAAGTCTAGTCTACCATTGCCACATCGATGCAGGATTCCGGAGAGGAACATCCTCACGAACGATGCCAGCTGATACTATCCTCTTCAACCGCATCTTACGCTTCTCCTCTTGTAGCTGCTCAAAAGTCTTGCCTGGCCGCAATACAACATTCAGCCGCGAATCTGGATGTACGCGTATGCCGAACTTCCCTCGTCCGCGGGGCTCAAGACGTTTAAGTTGCTTCGGCCCTTTGGTCACCCATGCCTCGGCTATGTGAACGCGTGTATTAGCAAGCCGCAGATAACTCACAGGCCAAACGTTCGGATAGCGAGGGGCATGCACTCACAGACAATCAGTTTCGAAGAATCCATCTTCTTGTACACGCTAGCGTGAAGCTTCGCAGTAGCCAGCATGCTCTTAATACGGCTGCTAGCGCGCTTCTCACTAAATTTCATCTGCATTATAGCATGATCGATGGGCTTCCCAGATATTTGCCTCCCAAGCATGTTCAGCTTCCTGTGTGAAATCTTAAAGTTCGCTGTGGAGTATTTGTGCTAAGGGGGCTTCTCAACGGATACCTTTCACGTATGGAAGGCGAGATGTACCTCATGCGCGGGTTGCTTAGGTCGCTTCAAGACTTGCTTTTCCTGCTTTTTCTTGGACATGGGCTCCTTTGCCGTTGCGTCGCCGGTAGGCGCGCCTTGGAACACCTCATCTTGAGCAGGAGTTGTGTCCTGGTGCTTGACCGCACGTTCAGACACTTTCTTTGGCGCCGGGGCGAATTTCTCTTGGATCCATTGCATAGGATTGAAATAGCTGGTGGGTGGGAGCGATCAGGTTACGCGTGGGGGTGTCGGAAAGCATGACCTACGCTCGGCGACTCTGCCAATGTATTTGGGGGTAGTGACTGCGGCCTACATGACTTTCTGTGAAACAAGAAGTGAGCCTGAATCGCCTGGACTGTCTCCGCACCCACTGTGTCTGATGAGTGCATGCATCCTTGCAGTTGGACCGGTAGGTTGGACCCAAGAAATTGTGTCACACTCTTGGTCACGCACGCGTTGGCTTCTGACCATTTTGACTGTGCTTGTCCGACATTCGCTGTTCTCCAACGAGCACGACGATGCTCACCATCGGCACTATTCTATATGTCGCCCTTCTCTTGATAAATGCAATGGCCGTGCTCAGCGAGGACCGGTTTCTTGCACGGAGTGTGTTCTGCCTCCCTTCTCCCCTTGCACTCACTCAAGTCATCCCCCTTTTGCAGTCGGCTGGACTTCAACGCAACCTCAGAACTCCAACGCTGGTTTCCATCAGTCCTATGACCAGTCCGGCTACGGTTATGCACAGCAGGATGTTGGTGTCAAAGTCCGCATGATAAACCTCATCAGTGCCGTGCGGACACTCATGCGCAGTAAGCGTGTTCAAACATGCATGGAATATATACACCAAACACTCATATAAACAAGTCCCCCTGATAGGATTAAACCTAGTAGTCATCGTGTACGAGCTGATTCTTGGAGGCTGATGGTGTACATGGTAGTCCAGCATGCCCCCGCAGCGTGGACCCTTCGCTTCTCCGCCTAGCAAGAGCGCAGCTAGTTTTGTGCTTGCGCCTGCTAATCATCACTGTTCAGACGGTTGTACTCCTCGTTGATTTGCCTGATGAAATCGGCAGGCGTGTGTCCACCCTATTTTTGATATGAAGATTATCTCCGTTGGTAGCTCTGTGCTCACGCACCTCGCACTCGTACCAAGTCCCGTCACGAATACAGACTTGCTTGCCATTTATTATGATCGTGCAGCTTTTCCTACGCAGAAGCCTCAGTTTTCGTCAGTGGCCGTGCGACAATGCTTACTCGATTCCCAGTTCTATGCTGTTTCGGACGCTTTCCTGAAGCAGTTTGACCCCTTCTTTCCCCTGTCCGTCTGTGCCGGCACACTGACTAGCTCGATCAGTCTCCCATTCAAACCCGGCAGTTGCGGCACAGTTCGCGGCTGTCTCGGGAAGCCCGATTTGATCCCGGCCTTGAAAATTCTGGCATTGAAGGAAAGGCCACCACTCGGAAGTTGGGTGATGTTTGGCGACGCATAACTCGTATACATTTCCGGCGCACTCCTCTAAGCCGTGCATGCATGTTACCCCGTAAGCGGGGTCTGATGGATTCGGTCTTTGTCATATTAACGTCACGGGCCCCGGTGAGTAATAGGGCATGAACATACTTTGCAATGAAAGAGAGGGAGATGTCCACTTTGTCGCCGACTCTTTGGAGCACGCGGTCCCAGACCGCCTCGCACAGCATGGCATCTGGGCAGCGAGACATTACGCCCAGGACCACTGGAACCTTGACATCTTCGGTGAATATGATTTGCGGGTCATCCTGCACTGTCAGTGGATGTACGGCTGCTTGTGTCGACACACACAGGCTGAGGAGTGCAAGGGCGGTTAGCATCATCGTGGTCAAGAGGCGGCGTCCGTAAAGCCGGACCGAAACACTCAATGGTCGTGGTTGCGTTCCACCTTGACGTGCTCTGCCTCGATCGGGAATAGAATGGCGTCACGCTAACGTAAGCATGTATTGCCAAAATAAATCAGCGCGACTGCCTTGGCGACTGCACCAGCAAACTTGCTGCGAGTCACTGAGACCCTACTTAGCGAAAAATACATGTATGCGAAGTAGATAATACGCATGCAGATGGTGGGAGGCGCTGGCCTGGAATGAAAACAACGAGGAGAGAGGCACTACAGTGCTTCTTGTGACTGAGCACCATCCCACCACTTTCTAGCTTCAGGATCGTTCATCGGGGGTGTGAAGTATCGACATCGAGATTGAAAGGCTGTGGTATGCATGTCAGTGAGAAATGTGTAGGGTCAGGGGTGCAGCTGACCCTCGAGGGACCGCTTTTGTATTATCTTTTCAACCGATAATTCATTGCGCACCTGGTTTCTCTGGACACCAGGCCATCAGCGGGAGTTATTGACGGTAATGAAATTGCTTGCTTCTGACCTTCACCTCGTCGGCAAACAGCTCAGCTTGTGTCTTCCTCCTAGCCGTGGCATCGCCCTCGAGTCCGTCGAGTACCTTGTGCTTCTCGCTCATGGACTGATCCACAACATTCACACAATAGTCCACAATTTCCGTTCTCCGCTTCCAATTCTCTGTCGCAATCACAAGTTAACCCAACCACCCCTTGGGGAAGAGAAACGAACCCAAGCAGCTCACCGACGAGTTCTTTCCACACATACGCACAGGCTCGATCCTGTATACTACCTTTTCCACCAGTCCCTTCGCGATCTCGATCGCGGAACTGTGCGTTTGAGCGATTCAACCTCATCGTGATGGTGTCATCGAGTCTACGGTATTCCCTGAGAAGGTCTTCGGGGGATGAGCCACAATCCCACAAGGCAGGGTCGAATACTCGCCTTTGAACAGGCCGATGTTATGACATGTCGCTCGTGAAACATGCACTAGCTGCGGTGTCAGCGACGGCGCTTGGATTGCGAGGCTCCCAAGCAGTGGAGAAGATTTGGAAGGCATTTTTCGACTTTGCCGGCATGCCGAGCTGCCAATCGCAGAACCCAATTGTGGCTGTGCCTTTGACCCCGAAAAGGAAGGTTCGGTAGTTCGATGCCGCATCCCTCTAACTGGTGAACCGGGCCCATCAGCCTGAGCCGCATCACGCTTAAATCAAAAATGACTCAGGAAGACAGAGGAATCGTACTAGTAGGGGATCGTGCATCAAAAAATAATTTATCTTCGTCTTGACAGCTCATTTCGGGAACGGTCGTCCATTGTGACTGATACAAGCTGATACAATGTGAATTTGACGTCGGCTGTCTCTTGGAACAAGGGCCAGCAATGATCCAGCTCATTGTTGATAAGATATTTGCTGTGCTAGCACAATCCCTCATCCAACTCACCTATCTTTGCTTGACGTTTGATGGCCGTGTGTGAGACTGTCACTGTTTCCGAGAGACTCCGCGTAGCGAGCTGCGGAGTGCGGAGAGATACGCTCGCCCATCGGTTCTCCAGGTTCATCTGTTTCATCGTCGACGGCGAGGGTCATCGCCACAGCTTCCGTCATTAATGAACATTAATGAACATTACGAGCCAGCGGGTCCTTTTTTTGCTGTGGCAGGTATCGGCGGTGCTCTGATATACAATGGATCACGAATTCTCCCGGTTTCATGCATTGCGCATCATGCACCTGCCATACTATGACAGAAGCAGAGCCGTGCACTCCATCATTAAAGGGCTACAAGGGGTGATATAATTCAACATTCTAGCGACAATGATAATACGAGGGTATGTTCGGGGGCCATAGTACATAATTATAATAGCAACGGCGCAACGGCGTTGTTAAAGATACATATCAGTCTGTCACAATACATATGAAATACCCGCAACCGAAGAAACCACGGTCAAAAGATCTACTCGTCCGAGCCACTTATGAACGTGAATGGACGTACGGGGTCTGCAGCGGTGCCCTCTTGAGGTGATGGACCGGCTTTATGTTTCTTTTTAGACTGCCTTGGGACGTATCCATGCTCTTCTACCATGTGACGATGCCTCCGAGCGGGATCTTTGAATGCCATTCCGCATCCATAGCGACAAACGTGGGGAGTGGAACCAGTACTAATAAAGTTGGTGTGTAAGCTGGTTCAGTCCCCTGATGCCGACCAATACGCACTGGCCATGCATATGGGTATCTAGAGAAGTCTTCTGTGGGAAACCTTTCTTACACACTTCACAGATAAACGGCCTAAAAAAGGTGAGAAATCACCTGTTGGTAGACGCGTTATACTTACTTGTACCGTAAGTGTGTGGTCTCGACGTGACGTTTCACAAGTTGCTTTTTGGATGTATATTCACATGTGGGCTTCTTGCGGTCTTCCGGCGTCGGCCACGTACATTGCCATTTTCTGGTGGTGCCATCAGCAGACAACGTCGGTTTTGCATATCGCTCCCATGCGTCTACATCGCCGCGGGGCGATTGACGCTGGGTGGTAGGCCGGGTTACCGTCTCCCTTTCACTAGCCTCGCTAATCTGAGGGCTTGCCTCACGTGAGGTTCTTAGCTGGTCGTCTTCAGAAGATGCGAGGGAATTGTTCACAGACGCAGCACGCTCCAACGCGGTGAATGGCGGATGAGGATGAAGGGGAGGATGTCTGCTTTGTTGCTGGGAGCTTTTTGTAGAATGTGGATGGCGATCTTTGTCTGACAGCTGCGCCCGACTGGGAATAACTCAGTAGGTCAACGTGACGGGCATGACAGTCATACCTCATCGACTCCATTATATTTCGGCAAGAAGCACTCCGGACAGATGACGCGCTGTTGCAAAGTGTACGATAAGATTACCAAGTCATTCACAGACATAGAGACCAACATACCGCCCCTCGGGTGATGTACTACGCCGCTTCTTGGGAAGTATATTGGTGGCAGAGCGATCATAATGTGTTAATGCCGGAGAACTGATGGAGATCGATAAAGAACCGCACTGCAACAGCAACAAAGAACGCACGAAATGACGGGTGAATCATGTGTGCTCAACGCAGAGCTGGTTGACGCTGACCGCATGGGGTCTCTGTTGTCGTAGTTGACGTAAATGATGGGAGGGTGGCTCATTTGTGACGCAGCCTGAAAACCCGGCCACATGTAGGTCGCAGTAGGTGAATTAAAGACCGAAAGCGAAACAGGTCGTTGTAGACTCTCATTATTAGCCCGCGGCTCTGTTAGGGACGTCGAGGCGATGCGGCTTCTTGTAATCATGTCCGAGTGAGCTTACGTTCAATTACATGCGAGTAAAAAATACCTAGAGATTAGTCTGTCTCTGTGATTTACATGTTCCGTCGCATTCCAAGACCGTGGAGGGGGTAATCGACGGTCGTGATCGAAATTGAATCCCTCACGAGAGAAAGGTGGCAAGACATGTTGTGGCCTGCTGTTCGCAGCGATTATATTACAGGCATATTCCGATCAATGATTCATCATGCAGAAGAGCGAAAAAAAAGACGAACTTTGATGGCGCCCTCTGTGGTTTTTCCGTTAATTGGGGAGATCGGGGTCGGTCAGGCGCGGCCGAATAACTCGGGCGCATCCTGATGTACTCCGGAGATGGTGACTTCACACCAGGTTCTCGTCGCTCGGCCGGACGATCTGTCTGGTTCTCTTCGTGTGTTGTGGATTCAGAAGCCCTGTGGATTATAAACCATCCAGCGCCAGTGGCGAGGAAGTGTGGCGTCAGTGTAAGCGCACTGCAGGCGATAAGCGAAAGCAGGAAAATCGAAGGCGAATAGCGACGGAGTTCGCGCTTTTTGAAACGCAGGACGAGGTATTGTTGCACGTCGCACGCATTTCCGATCCAACCGTTACGCCGGGAGTGAAAGAGAAAGAACTACCACTTGCCATAGGTGCTTTTTAGCCTTGTCGAAACGTTCCTCGGTTCCAGAAGCTGGCAGGGACGGTGGTGAGGCCATAGCGAATGGCAGGGAGAACAGGGGAAGGTGAAACGACGTTCAGATGTCGTTTAGACGGAAGAAGGGATTTAAAGGAACCAAAGGGACCCATCTTCCGGTGGAGATTGTGCACATAGATATACTACGCGATCAGCACTAAATCGAGTTTTCCCAGTGAACGAAACATTTATCTGGTCGGAGATCTGAAATTGTTTGCATCGGGCGTTTGGTCTCGATGCTCGCGGGATATCTCCCGAGCCTTAAGTTGAAAGGTGTACAGTCCGAATGTGGGAAAGTGATGGGACAGAGCCATGTCACAAATGCGATAGGTAGGTGGGTCCGAGGGCCATATCGATTAAACACCAAGCGAAATATTTTACGTACGCAGAACCGAACACTGACCGCAAGGCACCCTGTCAGAACAACACATTGAAGTAACGGGGCTAATTAGCGCACTTTGCATTTTGGCCGACTTTGTGACTCCGCAAGGGCATGGATTTGCGACCGGGTCTCAGAGGCCGCACGGGCTCAACGGTTGGTTCACAGGTATGTTGACAGCTGTATGACCATTATTTCGAAGCAACAACACAGCAGATCTACAACAAATTGGCGAGTTCTACATTTCCAGCACTTGATATCTGACGAGCCTGTACGAAAACAATTAAGTTGCCGCTTTTGAGACAAACACTGCAATCAAAAATGGAAGCAGTGTCGGGGCAATGACCGTTTGGAGGACTTACCTAAAATAATAAGCATGGGGAACGCAATTCACTGTGGTTCATTGTCAGAGGCCGACTCGAACGAGAGGAGTTGTGTGGAGTGCATGTTGGTGGATTCTTCTTCGCATTGATGCGAATTCATTTCCGTTTCACAAGAAAACATTGGTGGAAGAGATGACATCTCCCTGATCCGTCCAGATCGCCGTAGGGGTTTCATAGGCCTGTCCACCTCCATGTCATCGCCACTCAGTTCCGCCGCCAAGTATCCTCGATCTCGAGATTGGGGCGTAATGAGGAGTGGTGGCGTGATCGACTCTCCGTCATCGTCATGTGAATCGGGGTGGGAGCGTTTCCGCTTAGAGGGGGAGGGGAGGGGAGCATAGGTGCCAGATAATGAGAAGACTTGGCGATTGTTTTCACGCGCGGAGAGTGGGTAACCAGCAGTGCCGGTTAAAGAGACAGGTGCCTGTTTCAAGGGTGACGAAGGCGGTGAACTCAGATATCCTTCAGTGACGGCTATAAGACACGTTGAAAAGGTGTAAGCCGCATTGGGGGCGGGGAATACGTGGAGACACGAAACAGACTCTTTCGGGCGCGCATGGAGGCGGCACGAATGCTGGCAGCCAAATCTCCAGCGGACGTACTACGGGAAAGTTTAATGAAATGAGGAATTGTAGCCAAGTCGTACGTAGCTCACACGTCGTTCCCTTGAAACTGCGAAGCGAGTCTCGTCGCACGCTCGTCGTCTGTTAGTATACGTTTCACGGACGAGGGTAGCATGTGTCCGAGTCGGACAACGGGTGATGCGTCACGTGATATATGAGATGCGGGAGACGAACAAGGGAGCACGAGCGAGACAACGCAAGAGAAGATATCGCACCCGACGGCAGAGGGGTGAAACGTTCATACGGAATAAAATATATTATTGCTATTATTATTATTTTATTGTTCGGGCGACAATGACTCAACCGGCTCGTCGGCATGGCATCTCCGCCCGGATGAATAACCATATTAGGAAATTTGCGAGGGAGGAGCGTCGTCGTCGTCCACACAGTCTTCGCACGAGCCCGCTCTCTCGAGCGCATTGAGCTCGACAGCTCCCCCGCTCCCCGCTCGCGATGCTCCTCCTCGTGCCCCTCCTCCTCCTCCCTGCCGCCCTCGCCCAGGCCATCTCCACCACCATGCCCGTCCCGCCGCTCCAGTGGCTCAACATCACCGACCTCATCCAGGGCACCTCCGCACCCCCGCTCAAGTATCCCTCCATCGGCTACGACGACACCTCACGCACCCTCCTCCTCTTTGGCGGTGAATCCTCCAGCGGCATCCCGACCTCCCAGACTTTCCTGTCCGTGCATCTCCCTTCTCTTCCTCCCACAAGCTCATCTTCTCCTAGCATCGATTGCAACAGCAACGCATGGTCCCTTCCCAACCCCCAGGCAAATCTGCCCACGACTCCCCCTCCCGCCAGATTCATGGCCCTCAGTGGCGATGACTTCTCCTCCAGCTAGTCCGTCTCCCGCTCCTCTCCCGCTCACCCCCTCTCACCCTCCCTTGCAGTCGCCATGCCCATCTTCTCCTCGGCGGAAAGGGCATCGATGATCAGCCCTTGTCCGATGTCTGGGTTCGTCCCCACTCCCTCACTTTCGCTTTTCAGCTCACCCCGCCTCCAGGAATACGACTACCTCAACCAATTCTGGTCTCAGGTCACCGTATCCCCGGGTGCACCTTCCCCCCGATGGAGCGCCTCAGGTGGCCGAGATTATCGTACCCCCGCCGACAGCGCGTCCGCAAACACCACCTTCTACATGTCCGGTGGTACAGATGGTCACTCAATGTTCCCCGTCGACGAGGTCTGGCAGCTCAAAATCACTGGCACTCTCTCCTCCAATCTCGCAACAAACGACACCTTCGGCAGTTGGTCCAGTCAAACTATCGGTAATACACCCGGTTCCAGCGCCAACCAAGCGTCTGCCGTCCTCGGAACCTCCGTCGTCTCCATCGGCGGATGCAACACTACCGACGACTCCAGCAACACTTGTGCTGAATCCAATTCATACGTTGTCAACGCAGGTTCTTCTCCTTCTGAAATAACCCCACCAGCCTGTCCGGCCCCCCGATACGGCGGTGCATTGGTCTTCAATCCTTCCGGGACCTCCTCCTCCTTTGCTTCGCAGGTATTCCTAATCCTTGGCACTTTTAATTCTTCCTACTGGGATGATCAAGGCGGCCTTCAACGTGGTGAAGTTGCAGTCTTGGACACCGAAACCGGGGCCTGGAGCAGAGTTCTTCCCGCAGGTGACCCGGGAACATCCGGCATACCAACTTTCCCTACTCCTCGTGAAGGCGCCGTCGCCTATTCGTTCAGTGAAGCACTTGTCGGCAGTAACCGGACTGTGGCCGCGGATACTATCGTTTTTGGCGGTCAAGATGAGAATGGCACATACCTTGACGAAGTTTGGATCCTCAGAGCGTACAACGGAGTCATTACCGCTTCTAATTCTTCCTGGGGCGGACCTAGTGGGCAGCTGGAAACTGGCATCAACGCTAATGGCGCAGGCGTTTCCATTCAATACATGACCCAGTGCGCATCTCAGGTTCCGACGACCTCTTCTGGGGGCACTCCCACGGCCTCCTCCACCTCCACCTCCACCTCCATCCCCCAGTCATTTGATTTGTACGATGTTTCCTTCGCACACAAGCTTGCCGCCCCTCTCTCCGTCGCCCTCATCCTTCCCGCGATCCTCCTTGCGCGATTAGCACTCCCGCCAGCAAAGGTCACGCGTCCAATTGATCGTAAAGGCCCTCTTGTCTATTCAGTGTCGGTGATTGCTATCTCGGCATATGGTTTGGGGCTCGCAGGTCTTGTTACATCTTTCACGTCCATCCGATCCACGATGTCCGTGACAAAACGTAGTGCATCAAGTCCCATTTTGCAAACGGGACACGGTATAGCGGGACTAATACTAGTCGTTGCACTATATATCGTCATACCTTTCCTCTATCTTCTTTCATTCTTTCGATCAGCGCGATTACGTCGCCCTCAAAAGGAAGTTGTCGATCGTTCCGAGGCGCCTGCATCTCGGGCCAATTCGGTGGACACCGCAGAAAAGCTGGCGTCAATACCTGCTCCACAACAGACGCAGTACCCTCCCTCACCTCCTGCCTCACCACGTACGCGGTTACATTCATGGGGTGGCACTAGCTTTTGGCTTGGTCGCCGGAGCCGGGAAGGAAGGGTCTCAATCGACAGCGAATCAATGCATTCCGCTGGACCTCAGCGAGCCTTCGAGGTAGTTAACCGTCCTGCGCGCATCCGTAGGGCCAGTACCAATGGCCTCGCATATCCAAATATCGAGATTTATCAGCGTGTGCCAGTGGTGCCTCGTAGTTTAGGCGATGTCGATTGGCTGGATCGGCGGCGCAGTCTAAATGCAGTGGTATGCATGATCTTCATATCGCTTGTGACGATACTGACTTTATACTGTTTTTCTTCTCCCTGCCTTCCTTTCATTGGACTGTCCGTATGAACGATGGCCATCAAATTAACAGAACGAGCTCGATTATGTTGTCAATCATGGCAGAACGCAGGGGCTTTCGAGTGGCTCGACTCCTAACACGGCAGACATGCTTAGTACTCGCGCATTGATGCCAGCCCCTGCGTTTCCCCGTGCCACGTACGAGCTCCCACCGCCCTTCGAGCTCTCGATCCGTATTTTCTTTCACATGCTTGTTCTTGCACTTTGCGTCTTATCTCTCGTTGCTCTGTGGTACCGTGCCTCTGTGCCTCTGTTTGTTGTATTCCTTCTCTGGACCGTCATTTTTTACATGTCGCTCTTTGCGCTTGCTTGGCATGGACGTCCTGGCAGATCACTTCTTACTACTCTGGCTGCACGTGTTCGCGACACACCTCCTCAGCCTGCCCCTTCCCCCGGCACACCAACCTCCCGCCCGCTCTCTATAGGCACGGATCAATATCCTTTCCCGACTGACACTCGCGGACCATACCTGCATCAACCCCTCTACCGCGCAACCGGCCACGACGACGTCTCCACGAGCCAGGGCCCTCGTTCTGTGGAGACAGATGATGACGATGATGATATCGACGAAGACACTAGACAACGACGGATAGAGGAGGAAATGGGCAGACGAGAGGTCTCGATTGTCACAGTCCCGAAACGCAGATTGTGGATTACGAACCCGTCATGATCACCCGGTTTCCTCCCCCCCCCGCCCTTTTCCTTTGCTCATACATACTCAATACTGACCACAATCATGACGAGACCGAGATCGAAAGTTTTACGTTCCCTCCCCTTCTTTGATTAATGTGTTGCTGCCATGTTACGTCGTCGTCTGCAAGCTCATCTTCCGCCAACCCCCGAGCTCATACCTTCCCTCATCCGTGCATCGTATAATAACCCTTGCAACAACTTCATAATCACCTTCATTCATGGATCCATGTCGCATTGTTTCACGGTATATTTCGAGTAGATCTACCGGGACATTTTTACTGTACCGATGTATTTCTGTATGCAAAGGACCAGAAAGGAATGACTTATTTCTAAAGTTTTCTTATTTTGAAGGTCGAGGTACTGACCATGTTAGGAGAGGCGTGAGTACTGTACTGGAATCAATGGTAAGAAGGAATGAACGGAATGAAAGGGAGGGAAGTGTGAGCATGATAAATAATTAAAAGGTAACAATTCGAGTCCAGTTTCTCAAAACTTCCAGCGTGATTAATAAATAGAAAGTCTATTCTTCGCCCTCGACAGCGACATCGTGACGCCATCTATCCACGCGCCCATACTTGGCAGCGTCATGTGCGGGAGGAGGAGAAGGAGGTATAGGCATCCCCATCAAAGGGGGGACACCCATGCCCACGTTCATGGGCGGTCCGAAAAACCCAGATCCCATCATCGCAGGGGCACCAAAGTAGAAGCTGTTGTGCATCTGTGCTTGCATCATCATTTGCTGTTGCTGTTGCTGTTGTTGCTGCTGCTGTAATTGCGCAAGCATCTGGTACTGTGTCTTGCGCTGTTGCTCGGGGTGCAATGCAAGCGGCTTGTCATCTTCATCCCCACCCATGATTGGAAGAGAGGCATGAGAAATCATGGTAGGAAGACGGGAGGCACGGAGACCAAGGGGCTGCTCGTCCTCATCGTCGTCATTCGCAAATGTGCGTCCACCAGAGGGATTGTCGAGGTTAAAATTTGGTAGGGATAGCTTGGACTGACCGAATGAAATCCTCGATTCACTGAGCACCGCTGCAAGAGGTTTATCTTCGTCCTCATCCTCATCCACGAGCCTCGAAGGTGGTAGCTGCGTCGCCCGCTTGACAATCCGCTCGGCGGCCGCGGTTAAGGGAAGATCCTCTTCGCTATCTTCATCCTCACCCCCATTTGGCAGTGGCTCTGTCAATGGAGCGGAAGACCTGACGTAGCGAGGTCCACTACCAGTTGCGCGTATTGGCCTTTCATCCTCGTCAGACGATTCCGCTAACCAGTTATCAGCCGCTTTGTCGGAGATGCGACCAAGAGACTGTCCCAGAGGAATATCGTCATCGTCGCTTTCACTTTCGCTTGGTGTATCATCATCTGCTGGTGGTGCGCGCCTGAGAATAGGCTTCTGAATGGCCGGAAGCAGGGGAGGTTCGGATGAGACGCGAGATTCCAAAACATCCCGAGGGCTCGCGTCGGGTTGTGGCGGCGTTGATTCTGTTTCTTGTAATTTCGACTTGCCCTTCTTCTTCTTCTTCCGCTGACGTCGCTCTGTGTCCTCTTGCTCACGTTTCCTGCGCTCCTCAACCTCAACCCGTTCCTGAGCCTCAATTTCCTTGAGCTTCTGCAACTCACGATCCCACAACGTGTCGACACCAAAGACAGAGCGACTTTGCGAAAGATTCCCGGTAGAAGACGAAGCTCCAATGATAGGTAGTTTCTCGCCGTTTGAGTCGAGGAGTGGTCTGGCAGTGGAGCTTCGTCTCATGAATGCTGAGGCTCTGTTATCAGAGTTCTGCGAATTTGGTGGGGGGCCAAGCGAATCCGGATCAATCAGGGTACTTGAACGTCTGATCTGTCCGCGGACCATCATAGAGGGTCGGTTATCACCCTGGAATGTACTGTGATGCAGAAAAGATTATCAGCCTCAGAAAACTGCCATTGGTGGTATCCGGCATACCGAGCCCTTTGTTTCATCTCGAGTTTTCGGTATTCAAGATTGTCGATCAAGCTTCGGCCATACAGTTTACCAGCAGGTCGATTGATCTCCAACTCCGTTGGCGGGGGCACAGGAGGCAAGGGAATAGTGGAAGGCGCCGGCGACTCTTCCTCTTCCATCTCAAAGTAAGCTTGTTCTCCATCTTTGAGTGCACGAGGAAAATGACGATCGATATCCGAGTAGGTAATATCCCTCTGCCCACCGACGGCCAGGGTGTTTCGGAAAGCAAGCTGGGACAACGAAAGGTTGGAACGAGGGTTCGGGGTGAAAGAGTTGGAAGCAACAGGCACAGACAGACGAGAAGATTGGGCAGCTAGGGGAAGAGGAGGGCCATCGGTAGATGCTTGGAAACCACTATACGGTGTCATCGCGGGCTGAGGTGGTTGAGCACGGACAGTATTCTGTAAGGGGCTTGGCATGACAAGAACTTTCGGCCGGAGTAATTCTAACGTGGAGAGTGGTCGATCATGTCGTGACTCGGCATCATCATCGTTTTCAAGGAGCATACGTGTGCCCATGGTGTTAACGGACAAGGCCCGGCCATGCATCTTGGGATCGAAGCGAGAGGAGCGAGAGGGAGAAGGAGGACGGACGGAGAAAACGTTGTCATCGGCGAGCATGTTCTTTGATGCCATGGTGCCAATCGATCCATTCGACATGGTTCGACCATTATTCGCCTTTGGGTCGAAGCGAGAAGCGCGATCTGGAGAGGGGGGATGAACAGCGAATGGTTTGGCATTTGCATCGTTAGGAACATCATTTAGCAAAGCCTTTGAACCCAAGGTTGCATTAGATTGTGTGCGCGCGTGAGCAGTCTGCAAATCTAAGCGTGATGAACGAGATCCTGGTCTTAGAATTTCCTCTGGACCAGGAGACGACCGCCCTGAAACAGAGACAGAAGGGAAAGGGATGGAGTGGAGAGGTACCTGGACGGGGAGAGTCTCGATGAGGACATGCGCAGAAGCACGACGGCGTTGAAGTGGTAGTTGTGACTGAAACTGGTCGAGGAGTGCTGAGGACCGCACACGCCCAAGACTGTCAGCATCCAAAAATGCGCCACCTGCGCCGAAATCATTCAAGGCGCCAACACTCATGGACCGTATCTTTCTGCTGTAGGGAGTGTCACCAGCGACACTGTGCGCAGTACGCACTGGGCCGCCGGCGTGTGGATTGGGGAGTATCTCTGATTTCGCCCTCGCCTTACCCTTTCCTTTTGCCTTGTTCTTTTCCATGAAAGCGTCAAGTCCCCATGAGGTGAGGTCGACTTCTACACCACCCTCGTCAGCCGACTCGTCCTCGTCGTCGGCGTTTCCGAAAGGGTTTTGGAGGGCATCTATTGAGGCTCTTGATTTTCTATTGGGTGGATCGCTTCCGACCTCGCTCGGAACTTGGACACCGAGATAGTCGGTGCTCCTGCGGGACTTGTTCAAGGGAAGATGGCGACGGAGGTGGGCGAAGATGGCGCTCTCATGAGCGGAGCGGTAGGGTGCGTCGGGATTGTCTGGGTCATTGTCGTATTCTGGATATGTATGATTCGAACTGCGGCACTTTCTGAGACGAGTCTGAGGACTCACCAAGCAGGGCTGCGGCGAGCTGGAGACGGGAGAACGCAGCAGGCTTGGCTGGCATGGTTAGCCGAGTTGAAAGTAGTGGTTCAGCTACAGTGCCAAGTGACGGTGTGAACACACCGTCCCGGATCCTCAGAGGTCGATGTGGCAATGATAATACTCAGGTATGATTTCAACTTGAACCATGGTTATGCTAGTACATCACAGTTCGTCGTGCGCAACAACTACGTTCCCCTCTTCGTCAATCTCCTCCATCTCCAGATGGAATCCTTCGTTGTTTACGAACTCATCCCAAGTATTCGCATCCTCTTGGTACCTCAAAACCTCCTCGGAAAGCGACGGATCAACAGGCGGCGCTGGCTTCACAGTAGTGTCTGTTGGTGCAGTCTCCGACACACCTAACGACCGTCTCAGGACACGATCCACCCGAGTCAGGAACCTGGTGCGCCGGTTTGTCAGTTAGTAGCAAGATGTCATCAGGTAAAAACCCACAGATTGGAGTCGGCTACATCAAAACCAGAGCGAACCAGTGCCCCATCAATGAGAATCGCGGCAACCTCCTGAAGTTCGGCCTCAAGGTCCTCATCCCTCACCACACCATCCACCTCCAGCTGTTCGACCCGGTGAAGCAACCCCTCAATCAGAGGCGACCGAGGGTTAATCTCAAGTACTTTCTGCTTTTTCATCATCTCTTGCATGGCGTCATTCTTGGCGCCTCTGTTTGTGGCGCTCATCAACTTTTGGACATTGGCCGTGAAGCCAAAGCTGTCCGCTACGATAGCGCAGGGGCTCGTCACAAGCCTATCAGAGATAACAACTGCGTCTCGTGGTCAGTACGGGTAGATTTTTCAGCGCGAGGATAAATGGTTTTACCGTCTCTCGCATTGTCGCCAGCCTGGGCCTTCAGCCAGCTGAGCAAAGGCGCAAACTTCTCCGTGAGGGTTTCCATGCTCTCCACCTCTTCCTCGGAATCTGTGACGAATTTTACTCGTTGCTGGATTGTGCATCAAAATCAATACGTACCATCTCCAAACTTCAGACCAGCCTTCGCGACATCTTGGAACTGAATACCCCTGTGAACGGTTAACATCGAGTCCGCATAAATAGATAGCATAACTCACTTCCAGCTCTGCAGACTTTGTATCAAGATCTCGTCCAAGGGCTCATTCAACAGGAAGACTTCATAGCCTCTCGCGTGGAGCTTCTCCACGAAAACACTGCCTGCAAGATGCTCGGCAGATTTACCCATGTCAGCAAGGTAGAAAATCTGGTTCTGGCCTTGTTTTTTATTATTGACGTACTACAGAGTTTTGTGCGGGTCAGTCCTGCAACCTTCACCTTTCACCGGAATTCACGTACATCGCCGAAGGAGGTATCGTTTCTCTGGTTGGTTGTGTAACGCGTCAGAGCCGCAATCTTCTCGCGGTTCTTGCTGTCATCCACTGCGCCAAGCTTGAGAACGGTGTTATAAATTCCGTTGATCTCATGGAACTTTTCTGGATCTTCCTCGGCAATCTTTCCGAAGAGCTGAAGGAGGCGGCGAATAATGAGGTTCTTAATCTGTTTGAGGAATGCGCTGGATTGCAATGTCTCGCGAGATACGTTAAGTGGGAGATCCTCAGCTAGACACAAATTTAGTCATGCTGACCGTAAGATAGTTGTAGGGGCGTACCGTCAATTATGACCTTAACCCAGCTAGCCCACTTCGGCAGAGCATATTCACCGAGATCGGAAGTGATGAATACGTGCTTCACAAATAGTTTGACGTCGTTAGTGGATGCATCAAGTGGCTGGTTGAAGAAATCCTTAGGTCTAGAGTCTGTCAATAATCAAGTTTCCATGCTCAGACTTCCGACTCACAAGTGAGAAGGAACGTAAATAAGTGCGCGGAAGGAGACACCATCCCCTGAATCCCCAGTGAAGTGAGTCCATGTTAGAGGCTTTTGAAAGTCCTTGAACGTGGCTTGGTACAACAACCCATACTCCTCGTCCGTGACAGTTTTGGGATCACTGATATCCGGTAACTTAATCTCGAGTCCCTTTCACTCAGAATGACAAAGACGCACCGCATCCAAAGAGGAGGTTGAGAGTTCATGTGCTCCCAGAGGCCGACCATAACCTTCTTTGTTTTGGGCGCAACGGGCGCAGCCTGCTTCTCTTCCTCGACCACAGCTTCTTCTCCATCATCTTTTGCCTCGGGATCATTCTGTGGGGATCCTTCTTCTTCTTCTTCTCCTTCTTCTATAGGAACTTCTTCCTCGACTTCGTTCCAAAGATAGATAGGGAAAGAGGTAGAGAAGGCCGAATGTTGGTTACTTCCACGAATTTCAGCCTGACGATATCATCGCAATTGCAGGGATGTATACATACATGAGCTTCATCAGGTTCGAGACGACTAAATATTGTTTCGCGTCAGACTTCAATTCAAGAGTGATCTCTGTGCCGTGTCCAAGGGTATTTCCGCGGGGGTCAGGATATACTTCAAAAGTCCCTTCATCAACAGAGGAGCTGAAGACATTCTGCGAGGGGTTGGGATGCTTGGAGGACTTTGGTGGAATAGATGCGACTGTGACTTGATCTGCGACAAGGAAACTAGAAGCGGTGATCAAAATACTCGGTCTTCAATCGTCGCATCAGAGTAAAGTGTAGAGTGATAGGCACCTGCTGTAGAATCCGAGACCGAAAGCACCGATCAGGTTACCAGAGCTAGTGGTGTCAACACTGTCCGCCGTTGCGAGGAACTCGGAAGTCCCTGATTTCGCAAGTGTTCCCTGAATACAATGTGAGTATATTAACCGACAGCACTACCCTATCAACGTACCAAGTTGCTTGTCAGTTCCTCCGCACTCATCCCGACACCAGTATCTAGGTCCATTAGTTCTACCCAGAACACGACTGGAAGGACGCGTACCAGTGATGATAATGCGACCACCAACACCATCTTCGTTCTTCACAGCCTTGATGGTCACGTTCAAGGGGGAAACACCATCATAGAGGTCTTTCTCCGTAAGAGCGGTCAGGCGGAATTTCTCAAGAGCATCATTGGCATTGGAAATCAGTTCTCGGAGGAAAACATCTCTAAAGTTACTGAATCAGACCCAATAGGCGACGAAGAAGAAAACAAGGTGCGATACCTGTTTGAGTAAAGACTGAAAAGCGCATGAGACTCTAATACAGCACCATGACCAAGGGATGCTCACCTGTTGATGACTATCTTGCGAAGACGCGCTACATCACTCTGCGCATGGATTAGGACTGGGCACAAGAGCTTTGTGAGATACACACCTGGTATTCTTGCTTGACTCTTGGGGTATCGCTAGCATCCTGGGCTAGTGTATGGGAAGTGAGGACGGAGAGCGCCAGAACCAACGAGCGGAGCAGACGCATCGCTGAAACACCAGAGCAAGACTGAGCGCTGAGCAGCGGAGGACACGTATGCAACACGAAACGCAGTTGAAGTAGACTTTCCCGGGCGAACTCGTTTGGTAATTTATTATTTGACCTTACTGACGTGTCACATTGTCACGTGACTGTTTTTTCCTTGTCACGTGCTGGACGCGTGCGTTGGTGACAGTTTCGTAGCACGGGCCGAATTCCTAGTTGTAACCTTATTCCTTAGAGATGATTTATTTCTTCCTATCATCATTGAACCATCAAGGATTTATGTCCGCCCGAGAAGCTTCGAGGCATATTATATATCACCATCGCGTGGTAATGCGATAATACATGGCAAGTATGTGCCGAATCCGCGAACATACTCATGATGAGCATGGTCAAACATGAACAGACAGCTTTGGCGCGGACAGACCGGCCAAATAGTCCTGTGGCATAAATCGTGGACGAGGATGAGCAAGGAATGTACGAGAGACACAAGAAACAACACACTCGAATCCACCTTTCCCTTTGTTCTGGGACATGCTCAAACATGATATACCTCTTCTCGTTCTAGAAATCGTTAACCCATGAGATCAAGTCGACTCAGAACCTCTCTGAGACTCTTACCTTGAGCACTTTTACGATGTCCTCCAAGTCAACATTTTTAGCCAGAACTTTCATGTCAACTTTTCCACCAAAACCTTCTCCCTCGTCTTCACCCAAGTCCTCGGCAGCTACTCCCCCGTCAGCGCCTTCACCACCTATCTTTCCGAGCCTTCCCCAGAAATCTACAAACGCGTTTTCGGTCAACATCTCGTCGAATGCCTTCCTTGCGTCAGAAGTCCTCTCCCTCTGCCATTTGTCAAACTCGTTCTCCAGTTCTCGGGAATCAAACCCTAGCTTGGTGGCTGGTAATGACTTCTCGATCGATTCAAGAGAAAGTTGGGAGAAAGAGGCTGCCAGAGAGGGTGTGTGCGCAGTGAATAATGCGTGCAGACTGTTCAGATGCTTTGAACGAAGCTGGTGCATATGAGAATGGAACAAGTGTAACTGTTGATCTCTCGGTAGGAGTGAGTTTGTGAATCGAGGATCCGTTTTTAATTGCGGAAGCACGGCATCCCAAGACAGCTAAGTGGAGAGTCAAAGTCTGTTCCCAAACACGTTGATAGCGTACCTGGGGATCTCGAATAGCATCCGTTAAAAGCGTACTGGATGAAGAGAAGCAAGTTGTTGAGCGCCACAGAAATAATAGTTTCAGGAAAGAAAACCCTAGCGTGGCTCACCGGAACACTCTCTCGCCTTCTTCCTGGGTCAATCCCAACCTGGACTTTCCGATCTCTACTTCCGTACGACCACGTTGAACCCTCACTTGTTCTTCGCGCTCTTTCAAAGCACGTTCTCTTTTCTCTTGACGTTTACGACCAACCTCTGCTTCTTCTACAGGTGTACTGGACTGCGGTTTGTCGACTTCGTCTTGATGATTTTTACTATCAGACGATCCACGGGCTTTCAGGAATGCATTGAAGAGTTCCTCTCGGAGTGTGGACGAGCCAACGGCATCATACCGTGGATCATCGGATAATTTCCGTTTGATCTTTGGCAAGAATGCTTCAGCACATAAGAAACCGTAAAAATAAAGGGGATATAACTTACATCTTTCCAAGCCGAGTCCGACTTTACTATGCCGGACTCCCGAAGCAGGGTAAAGAAATCTGCTTCCGCCTTCTGTGCAGCAGCGCGCTTTTCTAGTCAACCATGAGTTTCTGTCGTCGTGCAGGCCAGAAAAGACGTACTCTCTCCAAGCTCTTTCAAGTACTCCTTGAAGCATTTTTCACGTTCACGATCATCCCTGCCCCAACCGTAGAAACGGCGATCTTTCTTCCACGCTCGTCGAAAATCGGACCATGTAGTGCGGGTACTCTTCACCTCCTCACGGAGCAAGGAGTCGAATTCTTCTCTGGGATTCGCTTGTGTCCTTTCCTTCTTCACGCTTTCTTGTCGCAGCTCACGAGCGCGATCTCGGCAATATTCATCGAAAGCGTCACGACGTGCTGAGACGGAAGGGAGGAGTACATATCGAGGGTCGGAGATAAAAAGCGGTAAAGAGGTATCCCAAGGGTGCAAGGGATTGACTTCCTTCTCTCGCAGGAGCGTCTGCAACAGTTGTGAATGTCAGAACAATCGGTCGGTGCAGACTAAATACCTTGAAGAGTGCCTTTGCTTCATCAAGAGAAAGGTCGACACGATCGGGCATGCTGAGTGGTTGCTTTTCCAAGGCGGTCTTCGCCTCTGCTTCTTCTGCCTCTTTCACTCTCTTCGCCTCTTCTTCTCGTATCTTCTGTTCTTCCTCTGCCTCTGCAGCGAGTTGGGCAGCAGCTTCCTTTTGCCAATCCTCCTCGCTCTCGCTCTCCTCGTCATCATCCCCCTCCTCTTCATCATTTTCATTCTCCTCGGCCTCGGCCTCTTCGTCATCGTCCTCGACGCGTGCCTTCTTGGTGATGACCACCTCATCCAACGGTTCAAGTTCACCGCGCTTCCTCCGCCTCACAAGCCCCTGCACCTCCGCCCTGACCCTATCCACTTCCTCCTCCCTCTCCCGTTCAATCCTCATCGCCTCTTCCTCCTTCTCCCGTTGCTCGACTGCGGCTTGCTCCGCCTCGTGAGCTTCTGCGCGCGCGAGCTCCAGAAGCGCTTCCTTGATGTCTTCCGGGGCTATCCAGACACTCTCCTTCCTTCCCTTGTGCGTGTAGAATGTATTCCCTTGGGTGGTCGTCACTCGGAGCCATTCGGTGCCCGGGATCGGCTTCTTGACAAGGGGCTTTTCTTTCTTCTTCTTGGGCGGTTGAGCGGTAGGTGGGGCCACGACGGGGAACGCAGGAAGGGGCCGAACGTAGGTTGATTGTTGACTCGCAGCATGGTAGTAGTAGGGTTGGCCACCCGGTCCTGCGCAGGGTAAACAGTGTCAGAGCTTGCAGTACACTCTATTCCGAGTTTCATTGTACGTTACCGACGTGCTCTGTCCAGCCGGGTGGTAGTGGTGGGGGACCGAAAGCGGACATGGGAGCTTTTGACAATGTGTGGAAGCGGTAAGGTTATATTCAACGACGCAACGCAGCAGCAGGCTTACAAACCACTACATAACCAATGCGTAAACAGGTCATTGAAAGTTGTGAGGGAGCAAATACATGAGGATATATGCAAAAAATACAGAATGTGGTTAGTTAGACTATCGTTACATGCTAAACGAAGCGTGAGGACGACGTGTAATTCTAGTGGTTTAGATGGAGTAAAGGTGGGACGCAAGGAGGTAATACGAAAAGCAAGCACGCATAGATGCCAAGGAAAGATCAGGCATAGAACCTTGGGTCCACGCGTCAGCCCGCAGAGACCAAGAAACAGGCAGAATCACTTACTTCTTGTTAATCTGGTATAGGAAAAGGTTGACATTAACTTTGACTAGTCCATTGAACAGTGAGAGCGAAGCCTGGTTCTCGAATTGCGCCTGAAGTAGGTCCTCCATACGGAGATCTGTGACGCCGATTCGGTTGGTAATACCGAGGGCATTGTTGAGCACCTCCACGTTAAAAATACCTGCTTTCTCCGACGAGATGATGACATCGATCTTATCAAACTGGCGAGGGGAGAACTTGTCGATGGACAAGAGGATGCCTTTCTCGTAAAGGTCTTTGGCGCTGTATCTGAACGAACCAAATTGAGGAGTCTTGCCGGATTTCTGCAGGTCGCGGAGGTGGAAGTACTGCTTTGTAAATGGAATAACAAAACGCTTTTTTCTTGAAACAAAAACCGTGTCAGTCCACCGCACAAGACATAGCGTAGAGTTTCCCACCCTTTCCCTCGCTGCATGGTAGCCATTGCAGCTTCGACGTAGTTGTGGTAACTATCTATCTGCTCCTCAAAGTACTTCTTGCGTTCGCCGAGATATTTGAGAGCACCCATCATGCTGTCCATCTCTTGTTGTCGTTGCAGTCGTTTACGGTGCTTGCTGCGAACATCACTTGCAATAGCATTGAGGATGCCTTGAAACCCGTCGCTCCGCATGATTTTCCCCAGCTTCTCCAGCTCGAGAAGGAAGAATATGGCATGTGCCTTGACTTCCTTGAATTGAAGTCTGGAAACCTATCAGTATAACACCCCCACGAGAAGAGCTCGTATACATACGACCGTATGTCTTCGAGCCTGTACCCAGATTCAACACCACCGGTCGAAGGCATACGTCTGTTAACAGGCTCGTTGTCCATTTCAGACACAATAGTCTCCCAACGCGATTCATCTTCTTCCGATACTGGGCGCATCAAAGACTCAACAAGGTCTTGCGCAGGTTGAACGCGAAGGATCGCTAGAACACCGCGCTTTGCTTGGACCCACAATGCTTTCTCGTCTGCTTGAGGATCTTGGGGCAACATGAGTAGGATATTTGGCTCTTGGAACGGAACTAACCTCGGACACGCGCAAACCTGTTCGTGAGCTCTAGAGTAACAGCCTTATCTCGAGCATCCTTTAGCTCGTCATTATCGAGATGCGGAACACCATCCAACTCGTGCAATATGACACGCAGAGCATCATCACGGGAGGGCGACTGAATAAACAAGTCAGTTGCGAGCAATCGCGAAAAGACGTAAAGTCTTACGAGTTTATCCTGGTATTTTGAGAGTAAAGTATGCATTCCATATACCTCATTGGGTGAAATATAAATAGGCTTCGGTTGAACGGTAACGTCCAAGAATTCATGGGCATGATAATGAGTCTCAGCATCTGGGACATCCGCAACTGTAAATGAGAACATCAGACAACGTTGGCGGACCCATGATTGGGGGATAATCACTCTGGAGCATCCAGACTGTCATTTCCGCAATGGTCTTGCGCACCATCTCATTAATGGGTACAAATTGGGGACTGTCTTCTGAGAACTCGGAGCCCGAGGTAATTTGTGTCAGCACCTGAGATATCTGTGCGAGATTCTTCCTCGAGGCGACGTCAACTGTGGAGACCATATCAAAAGTCTCTGGAGCGCTGGAGTGAGAGTCAGAAAGAGTTGACTTGCAGGATGGACGGAACTAACAGGATGGCTGGATTGAGGTATCTGTAGAAAACCAGCCTTGCGATACATGCCGCGTAGGCATTGTCCGGTGCACCAGGAAATTTTTCCTGAACTGACATGAGTACTATAACAATCAAAAGGTTGCTTTCGACATACACGCAAGGAAAGCAATGTCTCGCGCGCTATGAACCGCATACTATATGGCATCCTTCTAGTTGACTGGATGATAGCTACCATGAAAGCTTCGCTCCACCACTGCAACTTCTGCATATCTGGACAACGTTGTTTCGTGAGTGGTTGCGATAAAAGTTCCGAGGCTTCGCCTACGTCTAATGTACTCAGCTCTGGTATCTGGATCCTTGAGGGCTTCGTAGAAAGGTAGATCTTTGAGCTTTGCAGTGGCTCTACCAGACCGCATTTCCTCGATGTCGATCCTCGCCCGATGGATCTAAGTTCAACTAAGAGTTCGTCATTGACAAAGAGTGCAATACATACTATCGAGGGATCTGACTCGAGATCAAGGTCGGCGGCTTCAACGAGTTCCCGCACAATGGCTTGGAGCGTGTCCCGAACGTAGGTAACTTGTTTGGGTCGCAGGTATTGTACTGCGATATTGATATACATCGGATGGCCACCAACGACGTCGTCGACTGTCTGGGCACCGGCAACTTCCTGGCGAATGGACAGCTGTGGATGAAAAGATGAACAACTGTATGATCGCGACGATCCCGTTCTGGCGACACCAACCTGGAATAGCTTAAGCAGAAGATAATCTTCTCGTCTATCTTGTCCATAACCAAACAATGTCAACACAACGCGCTCTACCAATGATCTATGCTTTTCCGAGTCAGCGTCGGTCAGCTCAACGAACAGCTGACGCAGATAGTCTCCTCGCGTCTGAAGCAGGTAAAAGAGCTGCTGATACAGTTCGAGCTTCCGCTTGGCTGCATGGTCCAAAGTGTAAGGTCCGGCAAAGGGGTCACCGTGGGCAGCAAGGATGGAAGCTCGTGCGGCATGCGCTGCGGCGCTATCCGCGCCATACATCCGGCGCACTTTGACAAGTTCCTCAAACGACTTGACGTTCTGCACCACTAGCGCAATCTTGACGTCCAGATCGTTCACGTCGTTCTCCAGTGCCTGATTCTCTCTAATGCTCTCGACAACCCTTTTCCTCAACCTCTCCACCTTGATCTCGTCTTGGAAATCGGCCTCTGAATCGTCGAGAAGATGGACAAAGTTCTTGATCGTGCCAACCGTGACGTTCTTGCCCAGAGTAAGCTGACGATATTGCTCGCGTGTTTCCTTTGCACGGAAAAGAGACTGGATTTTGATGACTTTATGCAAATTCTCGCGGTAGTACTGTATCTTTGCGTGGAACCTGCGCCTCTGGAGAACGCCACGTAGCAGTGCCTGTAACGTTGTCGCGACGGGCTGACTGTCCCACAGATGATCACGCCATGCGACGTAGGCCCTGCGTACCAAATAACCTCTTGCAACGGCCTGCAAACCTGTCACATTGGGTGCTACGAACTCGAGTTTCTTCTGTTGCTCCCGGTGCTGGTTACGAACAAGCGCGGCACGGGCGAGCGCTTGAAAGCCACCTACGGAAGAAAGGACTTTGACCTCGGAGAGTGCTTTGTTGAGGTTCTTGTGTTGCTGACGGACAAGACTTGCACGGGCGAGCGCTTGAAAACCACCTACGGAAGAAAGGACTTTGATCTCGGAGAGTGCTTTGTTAACGTTCTTGTGTTGCTGACGAGCAAGACTTGCACGAGCACGGGCTTGGAGACCAATCAACATTGGGGTCGCTCGACGAAGGCCACGGATGAGGTTGAGTAGGCGTTTACGGGCGATATATGTCCGGGCTGCGGCTTGAATTCGGATGACCGTGGAAGACGCGTCGTCCAGTTTCGCAAGCTGCGTCCGGATCCGTCGACGCACGAGTACACCTTGGCACTGGGCCTGAAGGGCAACGACGCTGTCCTCCGCGAGATCAAGCTTCCTCAGTTGCTTAGATATTGCAGCCCTCGTCAAGAATCCACGTGCGGCCGCTTGCACGGAGACAACAGACGTCGAAATTTCGACTTTGGCAAACGTCTTGGATACCTCGTTCACGTTTTGTCTCGCGATTTTTGCCCGGGCGGAAGATTGCAACTTTACAAAGAGTACCCGACTGCTCTGCAGTGCCGCCTTGAGTCGAGCAAATCGCCGGCGCTGGAGCACGCCCCGAATCTGTGCCTGTGTTTTAACGACATACTTGACGGACGCCCGAATACGCTCAAGGTAGGCGAGCCACTGCCTACGCTTCAGAACCGCGCGGGCGGCGGTTTGGAGGCGAATCGCCCAAGGGGTAAGATCGGCGGTTTCCCTGCGGAGATCAGAGACTTGACGTCGTACGATGGCACCGCGACATATGGCTTGCAGCCTGGGTACATATCGTTCTGCAAAACGGAGGCGGGCGTGTTGGGTGGCCTGCGTTTTTCGAACTAGGAATCCACGCGCTAAACATTGAAGAGCGCGGATGGAACCCTCGCTCTCCAAAAGCAAGCGGTCTCGCCCTAGGATGCACATAAGCGATGATGGGGCAAAAAGACGATGCAGTATGGTAAGGCTCACGCTCATCCTCGGTCTCTATTTCGACCTCTGGATCTTCGTTGATCTCTTTGGCGAGTTCTCGACCTACGTCGCCAAAGTTGGGCATTGGAACGCCAGCATCATTGAGCCCTTTCTGTGTCTTCTGCAGCTGATCGTCAGAGAACTGCAATTGACCGAGCAAGTTTCCGATACGCTGGGCTAGTCCTCGCCTCGCGAGGAGATGACTACGCAATATGAGTCGTTGGCAACTAGGCAAAGCTCGTATCATACCTGAGGGCGTGAATGCAATAGATGACCTTTGGAAGATTTTTCTTCTCGTACAAGTCCGTGAGTTCAAAGATGAAGCCCTAGGGGGTTGTGAATTAGAGGATATCGACAATGAAGAAGGGAGAACTTACCTCGGGGAGACCAACTTGGCGAACAAAGACGAAGAAATAGTTGATGTTGTCGGAGTGTCGAAAATCCAGCTTGGACGACTTTGACTGGGAAAGTGGTCAATGGTAGAGATGGAGGGAGGAAGACAAGGGTACCTCGTAGATGCGACGAACTACTCGTTCGCCTTGAAATGCTCTGACCAGCTTGGCGAGAACGACACCGTTCCTCAGGCCTTCTTCCATCTCGACGACACCAAAGCCGAGTTCCTCGCCGAGACAACTCTCTATCCATTGCTGGGCCTCGCCGACGTGACACAAATACTCGTAGGCCTGGAGGAGATGCCTTTGTGTATCTGCCCAGAGGCCCCGTGTCAAACGGGAGGAGGGCAGGGGGGAAGCATCTTTTGGGGCGGTGTCTCTGGACAAACGGAGGCGACCAGGTACGCCGGCGACGTCATCGGACTGAGCAAACCCAGATGCAACGCGGTCGGGGGAGAGGGGTGGTTCACGAACATGGTGACTTCCCTTTTGTGGAGTGGAGTGGACCGCTGGTGGAGGTGTCTGTTCGTGCTCGTGTGGGGTGTCATCGCCGTCTCCACTGGCTATACGGGGAAGATGGCGACCAAGCTTGCGGGCACCGATCTGACCATAGGTGGAAGCCTTTTTGTTGGCCATGTACGAGCTTTTATAGGGAGTGGGGGACATGACGGACGACGGGGCGGGAGAGGGAGAGTCGGGGGAGGGGGGAAGAGTGTCGGTAAGATCGAGACTGGAGGATGCACGATGACGAAGCTTGTCCGGTGGCGTTGGTGGGGTGGCATAGAGCGAGGTGGGCCGGCGATGAAGAGTGGGCGCAGAGGCAGTGGGGGTGAGCAAGCGTCTGGATGTGGGGGATGAGGGGATTGGGGGAGAGTCAGCAACGCTGTTCAACGCCTGGCGGGCGGCGGCATAGCTGACGGAGGAGGCGTCGAGGGTGTTTGAGCGACGTGAACGGGGGGGCGGGGTATGGGGTGATTCCGGTATCGAGGGTGCTGGCAAGCGAATGCGGTGGGCAGTTGGGGAAGCAGAGTCGGGGTTCTCGACGGAGACGCCGGTTGAGTTTGGGGAGAGCGGGGACGCGACGATGTGGGCGGGGAGGGTGTGCCGCTTGGGGTGGTCGTCTAGGTCGGCGCGGGCGCGCTCTTCCCACTTTCCTCTGACGGCATCGAGACTGCCTGCGATGCGGTGGGAGGGCGTCCAGCGTGGCCTGGGGGAGTTCGGCTGGGACGTGCGCTCGAGGAGGCGGGTCTGGTATGCGAACGAGCGGGGGTCCATGGCAGGGTGCGACCGTCACAGCCACCATGGCCGCGTCGTCGCTGGACGCGCTGGTGGACGGGGTGGTGCCCGCGTCGCGCGAGAACAGGGCGCTGAGAGACGACCTCGCAGCCCACGCAGCCGACATCCTCGCCAGGTCAGCCCACTCCCCGCCAATCGGCCCCGCTCACAGTCCACAGCCACATCGGACAGGCCTACGAGTCCGACACCGCACACCTCGCCAGCCTCATAAAGCGACACCGTGAGCCCTCCCGCCCCCTCCCTGCCCCGCTCACCCCCTCCCAGTCCGACACCCCTCCGCCTCCCTCCGCTTCACAAACCTGCTCGCCCGTCTCCTCGACCAGGTCCGTCCCTCTCCGCCCCGCCCCTCCCCGCTCACCCGCCCCAGCCCGTCCTCTCCCGCAAACACGAGGCCCTCCTCTTCCTCTATGCCCTCGCCGCCTCCCCACGTACTCCCGCACCGCCCTTCCTCGCCGCCCTCCATCCCCCCGCCACCAGGCCACCCTCCGCCGCCCCGAGCCCGGTAGATCCCCGTCTCCCAAACAAAAAGTCAAAGGCCGACATCCTGCGCGACTACCGCGCCCGAACAGGTACCTCCCCGCTTGCTCGTCCCGTGCACACACTCACCCAACAAGCCCAAGCGCGCATCCCAGAGCATCTTCTCCTGCGCGACACCCTCTATCTCCTCCAGGGCATATCCGGCAAGCACGTACAGCTGGCCTTCTCCGACCAAGACGACATCAACAGCCTCGTCTTCCTCGACGACACGGTACACCCTCCCTCTTTCTCCCTCCCCTTCCTGACCCGCACACAGAGACACATCATCCCCTCCCCCGTGAGGTCTCTCATACACAGACTCGCCGAGGTCGGCCATCTCTATTCTAGGGTCGACGCCTTCGTCAAAGACAGTCAGCGCCGCTCCGCCGTCGGCATGATCGAACAGAGTCTATGCCATCACCTCCAGGCCCAACTCACAGAGTACTACCGTCTCGTTGCCATCCTCGAGTCCCAAATGTCAATCCCAAATACAGACACCGACCCCGACATCCCAGGCCGAGAGTCCGGTCTCACTCTGAAGCGTCTCGATGTCTGGGTAAACGACTGGAGGCTCAGAATGCGCATGATGAGCGTCTGCGTCGAGGGCGCCAGAGGTATTCCTTTCAAATTCACCCGCATACACCCCCCTGAAGCATATTTACCAGACGCCCAGGGTGGCGCGTTAGTTAACCTCATCCACAGCTACACCGATAACGGCGACCCTTTTGTTCGCAAGTTCACAGATCAGTTACTCGAAGAGGTTCGTCGTCTCCCCATTTGTCCGCAAACTCACCAACTCCAAACAGGTATCCAAACCCTTCTTTTCCACCCTGCACAAATGGCTCTTTTCAGGCGAGCTCTACGATCCCTACAACGAGTTCTTTGTGTCTGTAGACCCGGACTTTGCCCACGTGCAATACCTGCTACACCCTTCGTTACTCACAGGCGGCGGAGACGCCATGTTTGGCGCACTCGCTGGCGACGCAGAGGACATGTCCACCGACCGCGAAGGCGGCCTTCGGCTCTGGGAGACAAAGTACCGTTTCAGAAAGGACATGCTACCCATGTTCGTCGGAGAAGCCTTTGGGAAAAAGGTAAGCAGGAGCACCGGCCGAGCAGCCCATCAATCAAATCCTCTTCGTAGATCTTCTCCACCGGGAAGAGCCTCAACTTCATCCGATACAGCTGCCACGACAGCGATTGGGTTGCCACCCGTGAAAAGATGAGCAACACCGGCGGGAGTGAGTCCCTCTCCTCCCGCATTCGACAATGTCACTTTCTCACCTTTGACAGTCCTCAAGTACAGTGATATCGCGGGGCTCGAGCGATCCATAGACTCTGCCTACTCGACCGCCAGTCGGCGACTCTTTGAGGTATTCATCGAAAAGTTCAAACTGATGGATCATCTTCATGCTCTAAAACATTACATGCTCCTCGGTTATGGAGACTTTGCAGAGCAACTCATGGAGGCTTTAGGGCAAGTCGACCTTGCGACTGAGTGACGTCCTCTAATCATTCCGTAGACCAAGTCTCGCTCGCCCCGCAAACACCCTCTATCGACATAACCTGACCGCGACGCTCGAAACAGCGGTCCGCTCCTCCAATGCCCAAAACGACCCCCCTGACGTCCTCCGCAGACTCGACGCACGCATGCTCGAGTACTCCCATGGCGAAATCGGCTGGGATGTCTTTACCCTCGAATACAAAGTGGATGCACCGATCGATACGATACTCGACCCTGATTCGATGGTCAAGTATTTGAAGCTGTTCAATCACCTGTGGAAGCTGAAGAGGATGGAGAGCACCCTGAGTCAGGGTTGGATGAGAATCGCGGGTGCATCGAGGACGTTCCTGAGGTTACCTGGTAGGCTTGCCCCCGTCTCTGATTTGTCCTGCTCACAAGGGACGTTTTAGAACTCGAATATGATTGGCACCAGATTCGCATCGTCATGGCTGAAATGATACATTTCGTTCGCCAGATGCAGGCCTACTGCCAGTTGGAGGTCATAGCGTGCTCCTGGACGAACTTGACCGAGTTTTTCCAAAAGCGTGAAGGCGATCTTGACGCCATGATCGAGGCACATCGGTCGTACCTCGACAGGATGGTCAAAAAGGTGTTCTTGCTTTTCCCTAAAGCCGGAAAAGAGGTCTGCACCCATTTCCCTGGATTTGCGCATGCACTTAGCTGTTCCTTTTTCAGGAGAACCTCCTTACCCAAGTCCGAGACGTCTTTCAGACAATCCTGCAGTTCCGTGAGGCCATCGTGAGTTTCGACCCCCAGAATCTCAGTCGCTTGTGACGACTCCGTCGACAGGAAAACTTTTACCACTACTGCTTGGCAGAATCAGCGAAACGAGACCAAGTAAAAGACGTGGATAGGGTATGTCTCTTTTGAATCGTTCCTCCGCACTGCTTCACATTTTGTCAGGGGGTCTACTCCACGCTAACGCCGGATCGTATGGGCCCTCAGTCCCTTTCGAATATCCGTACGCTCGTGAAAGGGTACAGCACGTCCTTTAGCGACTCTGCACAATCCATCGTCCATGCGCTTCAATCCCACCCTGATCTCGACTGCCGATTCTTGGGTATTCGGCTGTCGTTCTCAGACTTTTATCGCACCAAAAAGGAACACCAACTTTTGCAGCAACATAAATCGTAGTGGGTATATCGATACGACCACATTTGATAATACACAGCTTGTGAATAGCCTCTATATACTCTACGCTAGCCGCCAGCAACTGCAGCATAAGATATTTAGATAGATGATTTCCAGGTGGGATTTATACTTTGGGTTCCCTATACAACTTGAGTGACAAAGAAGAAACGACGACAGAGACGGACCTGGGGACACAGGTTAGCACTTCGAATCCGCACGCTTTCAAGACTCACGATAAAGCCATCGCCAGTGATGCCCACACGGGAGAAAGACGAACGTGACCAGCGGGGTAGATCACGCCCGCAGCAATCGGCACCGCAATGATGTTGTACATGAACGCCCAGACCTGCGAGAGAGAACGTAGTCAGCCATCGTCGTACTGAAGGGACCCGAGGCGCTCACGAAATTTTGCTTGACGCGGTTAAAGACTTTTCGCGATAGGTCGCACAACGTGAGGAGACTCTTGAGGTTCGAAGATACGAGGATAAACGACGCGCTGGAGATGGCAACGTCGCTGCCAGATCCGATGGCAATCCCAACGTCGCTCGCAGCCAGTGCCTTTCGCGTCCGTCAGTACGCCCGATGAGAGTAAAAAAAAAGAAAACGACCCACAGGTGCGTCGTTGATACCATCGCCGACCATCGCCACGATGCACCGCTCGTTCGTCCCCCCCTTGCCGAGAAGCCTCTGCCATCTTGAACCGGGACGCTTGGCACCGTTCGTCTGCAGCCATTCGATCTTTTCTGCTTTCTGGTCGGGGAGCACGCCTGCCAAGACGTTCGTCTCTGGGATGCCAACCATGTTCGCGACAGCCTTTGCCGTCAGCTCGTTGTCGCCAGAGATCATCCAAGTTGCGATCCCCTTTTCGCGGAACAGTCGAATGACGCTTGGAGCCTCTGGTCGCAGAGGATCCGTCACGGCAAAGATGGCGACGACAGAAAAGGTGTCGGCGCCGCCATCGCTGATCGCTAAAAGGACGATACTCTTGGCCTCGGTCGTCCACTTGGCCAACTTGGTAGCCGTTGGACTGTCCAGAACGGCCCCGTGCTCCCGCATCCAGGCTTCGTTCCCAACGAGAGCCGTACAACCCAACGCCTCAAAGTGCGCCTTCACACCGCGCCCGGCAACCTCGTCGAAATCGGTCGCGTTCAACGGGACCGCTTCATGTTTCGTCGCGTATTGTTTGATGGCGGTACCTAACGGGTGCGATGACGCAGACTCGAGTTCTGCAGCAATTCCAAGGATGGTCTGGTGCGTCCACGCTGGCCCGGAAGTCACCTCAAAGTCTGAGACTTGAGGCTGCCCTCCCTCGGTCAGCGTTCCGGTCTTGTCGAACACAACCACGTCTACTTGCGCCATCTCTTGGAATGCTTCGCCCCCGCCGCGTGCGAGGATGCCGTATTTGGCTGCGAGACCGGAACCGACGAGGAGGGCAGTTGGGGCAGCGAGGCCAATACCACAAGGGCAGGCGACCACGAACACTGCGATCGCAAACTCTAGCGACCACACGGCTGGTGTAGAGCGAGTTAGCAGAAGGAACAAGAAAATACAACAGAAAGTACATACTCCAGCCACCCACTTCAATGTCGAGATAATCGCGAGGGATCACACCTCCTAGCCCGAGAGCGAGCCAGACAACCCAAGTGGTGATGGCGAGCAGAGTGACGACTGGGACGAATATGCTTGTAACCACGTCCGCGATCCGCTCGATTGGCGCACGACGGACTTGTCCTTCACGAACAATCCGGACGATGTGATCCAACCTGCCAAGATTATGAGACGGTAGCCACTAGCGTCGGATGAATGCTCACATCGTTACCCCGCCAACGGTGTCCAGTCTGACATCAACGGCTTTCGCCTTGTTGATCGTGCCGAGGAAAACTCGATCACCGGCCTTCTTTTTGATAGGCTTGGCCTCACCCGTGAGGGAGCTCTCATCGAACGAGGTCTCGGCACCAGAAACAATAGTAGCATCAGAAGGTGGAGTCGCTCCATTCAAGACACGGACGATGTCTCCGACTTCGAGAAGATCAACAGATACTTTTTCGATTTTAAACCCAGGGACGACAGCAAGGTCTCCATTCTCCCTGTCACCCTTCTCGGGGTCTCCTTTCTCGAGGTCTACGTTACAGGAATAAGAAACCACGTCGGACGGACCACGTGAAGTCACTAGAAGGGCCTCTGCTGGGCGAAGGGAAGCCAACGCTGTGATGGCGTCGGCGGTTCGTGCTTTGCTATAGGCTTCAAGGTACCGGCCTAAACCAGCTCGGAGTCAGCTCGGTGGAGAAAATCAAACCACCGTTGCCACTCACCGCACAACAAGAACAAGGTGAGGAAGACGACGGAATCAAAGTATGTAGTGGAGTCACCGACTCCGTTTGAAGCAGGCGGCTGAGACGCGGCGAGTGCCAGGAGTGCAACGGAGGCGAAATACGCCACGGATACGCCGGTGGAGACCTAAGAAGAAGGATGAGTGGCGAGAACGGACGGAGAAATGCGAACTATTACAAGAAGGTTCATACTCCCAAATCTGGTGAAGCGGGTAATGATCGGCGTCGAGCTTCCTTTCCGCCACGTGGAGACTAACTCTTTGATGCTCCGCCGATGGAAGATGGCCGCGCCATAAAACATGACGGGTGTTGCCAAGAAGAACATGGACCACTGTATGCGTGATGCGTTTCCATTCCACATGGGCTGCATAAGGTAGGCTTTGGAGGGGTTTCCGGAGGGGACGAGGCTCATGTAAACGACACCAATGATGAACGCAGGGATGGCGATGATCAAGGTGAAGAAAAGACGGTTGAGAATGATTGATTGCTCGTGAAGCTGCATGGTGCGGGTGCGCTGCTCGAGTGTGGGAGGGTGATATGGAGAGACAGTGAATGCGGGATCTACAGATAGAATACGAGAAATGATGGTGCGGACGGTGAAATCCGGGGGGGCAGGCTCATATAATATCTCGACAATTGGGTCAGTGTGATCGGCGAATGGCTTGGTGATGGCAATTCTGGGGAAAAGGTCACGTAGTGCATCCAATATTTTTCTGGGACAATGTCTGATGGGAATGGGTGAGAGAACGCGCGCAGAGACGAGGCGTACATACGGGCAGAACATGCCGTCCACGCGAAGGGAGATCGTGCGGGGACCTGCGGCGGGAGGTGGAGGCTGGATGGGATCTGCACTGATGAGCTCTACTTGGAAGCCGCAGTCGTCGATCGTGTCGGTGACGGAGGAGAGGAGGAACATGTTCTCGAGATGGAGGGTGGCAGAGTTGGTGAGAAGACTGACGACGGCGTCGGATACGCCGGGCAGCCGGGACAGCATGTCTGTGATCGTGGCGACACAGGAAGAGCAGGACATGCCGCCGACGGAGAGGGTGATCTTGTGCGGGATGGGGACGGTGCTCTCGGACGAAAGGCTGGACGGCCTGAGGAGGGCATCTAGCGAGCGTTGGCAGAGGGAACACTGCTGGACATGCTTTGGGCGCTGGGTGGGGGGAGTTGATTCATTGAGGAGATCGAAGCCGGCATCGTCGAGGGCAGCGTGGATGCGGGCGCGGGAGAGGGCGGGTGGATGGCGGAGAGAGACGGACTGGTAGACGATGGAGACGTCGACGGAGACAGGGGCTGGCTCGAGTGCGGAGAGGGCGAGCTCGATGGTGCGGACACAGCTATCGACGGTCAGCGGGGGCTGGGTGAGGGGGGGATGGCTTACCTGGCGCAGTGCAGATTGGAGAGGAAGATGGTGGTATCCATGCTGCCAAGTCATCGAACTTGGACATTATAAATCCCTCCGAGTCCCTCCGTCCGTCCATAAAATGGCTCATCAGTGCGCGCACAATTGCCTCATCACGTGGCTGTGCTAAACTCACGTGCGAGATCTTGGCTTCGCTGGGTTGAATTCAGCAAAGAGCCCTGGGTTGGCCCTGGCCTGTCATCTTGGAAACACAGGCTCATGCCTTGCAAGACAGCGCAGCGCTCGAGTCCCATTCAGGTTCTCACACGATCCTCATCACCCGCGTCCGTCGCTTCCTACTCTGACCCTCCCCCACTACATGACATCCCCCGCTCACCCGTCGTCCTCGGCATCTGTGCCATGGACATCAAGGCCCGCTCAAAGCCGATGCGTGAGATTCTGACACGTCTCGTCGAGTGGTCCCGTGGCGCAATAGAAGTCAAAGTCTTCGGTGACAAAGTCATCCTCGACGAGGGTCAGCAGTTCTGCCCTCATTCCGTATACTCGTCTCACGCCTGTCGCAGACGTGGAAAACTGGCCACGTTGCGACGTTCTCATCTCCTTCTTTTCGACAGACTTTCCCCTTGACAAGGCCATCTCTTACGTCAGACTTCGCGGCCCCTTTTGCATAAACGACCTTGCCCCCCAGGCTCTCCTCTGGGATCGTCGTCTTGTCGGCGCCATCTTGGACCATCTGCACATCCCCACCCCAAGGCGTCTCGAGGTTTCCAGAGATGCAGGTCCACGTATCGATCCCGACCTCAAGCACCTCATGTTCGACAAACTCGGCATCCAGCTCGGCGACTTTCGTGTCACCCCAGAAGTATCCATCCGCGAGGATGGCAATGCCATCATCATTGATGGAAAGGTCTTGGAAAAACCTTTTGTCGAGAAACCAGTCAGCGGCGAGGACCATAACGTGTACATCTACTTCCGTGGAGGCGGTGGCCGTCGCTTGTTCAGGAAGGTTTGTCCCTTGTTCCCATGCCCACCCCTTCATCCCTTCATCTCCGTCCCAGGTTGGAAATCAGTCAAGCGACCACGATTCGTCCCTCAATTACCCTCGAACTGACGGCTCCTACATCTATGAAGAGTTCATCGATGTCGACAACTCAGAAGACATCAAGGTCTATACCGTTGGCACAGACTATTTCCATGC
The DNA here is from genome assembly GCA_038093415.1 of Xerocomellus chrysenteron. Lineage (NCBI taxonomy): Eukaryota > Fungi > Basidiomycota > Agaricomycetes > Boletales > Boletaceae > Xerocomellus > Xerocomellus chrysenteron. The sequence goes on from JBBPSD010000021.1 coordinate 54,916, forward strand.
CGAAACCCGCAAGTCTCCCGTCGTAGACGGCGTCGTTCGACGCAACACCGAAGGCAAAGAAATACGGTATCCCCTTATCGTCCGCATCATTCTTATCGCATCTCAACCCTGTCATCCAGTTTCATCACCCATCTCAGCGAACGGGAGAAATCCTATGCTGCCAAGATTTGCCAAGCATTTGGTCAAAACGTTTGTGGCTTTGACATGTTGAGGTGCCAAGGCGGGAAGACTAGCCAGGTCATTGACGTCAACGGTTGGAGTTTTGTCAAAGGCAACGAGTCCTATTACGGTTTGCGTCTTTTCCAGCCATCGCACGCAGTAAACACGCTCACGCAGTCTCCCGATCACCAGACAAAGCAGCAGAGATTCTTGCCTCTCTTTGCACTCGCGTCTCGTCTTCCATAGACCGTCCTCTCCCTCCAGCCGACGCCGTGTCCCAGTCCGCAAGCTGGCGCCTCAAAGCAAACGTGACCGTTTTCCGCCATGCTGATCGCACCCCAAAGCAAAAGTTGAAATTCAACTTTCCCGTCGGCGATGTTTGGACCCAACCCTTCGTCCGCCTGCTCAACGGAGAAAAGGAAGAGATCATACTCCGGGAGAGGAAGCAACTGAATCTCGTCGCGAAAGCGGTGGAAGAGGCAAAGTGTCTTGGCGCTAACGGCGATGATCTCGCTAAGCTTACACAGCTAAACAACGCTCTTTTCAGTAAGATCGACCTGCCTGGAACGAAGACTCAACTCAAGCCCGTATACTCGAAGCGGCAAGCTCGTCAGCCACGGAAATTGATCAAATTAACCCTGGTTTTCAAATGGGGAGGTGAGGTAAGATCTTGTTTGCTGTCACTTGATGCCCTTCTACAGCATTGTTATCTGCAGTTTACACATTCGGCAAGATACCAATCTAGAGATCTCGGCGAGAATATGAAGAAAGACATTTCCATCATGAGTAGGTCATCATTCCAGCTCTCCGCCGCCGAGGTGCTCATGTTTCCGCGGGTAGATAAGGATGCCCTCCAGAATGTCACAGTAAATTCTTAACTTCGGGTGGCTTGCACTTCCTCGTCGCTAACCTACATCTTAGATTTACACTTCATCGGAGCGACGCGTTATTGCCTCGGCAGAAATATTTGCTGCTGCTCTGCTTGACAATCAGTCAAACTATCCCCCGTCTTCCTCCGCCAGTTCCATTTCCTCCCGCTCTTCTCTAGATGATACTCCGATCAATATAACGTCACATAAGAATGGTTCAAGTTCTCATGGAGGACACCCCGCTCTTATCGTCTGCAAGGATCTTTTAGATGACTCAAATGCCGCGAAGGATCTCATGGATGATGTCAAGAAGCGACTCAAGATACTACTCAGGCCTGGTGAGTCCGAGAAACGACCAGAGCTCACGTGGCCAAAGAACATGAAGAAGGAGCCGGTCGAAGTTGTGAAAGTAAGTGCACACGGAACATCCACATCTATGATAAGCTCATCTTATCGCGTAATCCAGGAAGTTATTGAGCTCCTGAGCTCGTTCCGCGCCATCATGCGCAAGAATTTTGAAACCTTGGATGTCCAAAAAATTCAAGAGCGCTGGTACGTGTATGGTGATGTATTCAATTGAACCAGGTTAAACGCCACCCAGGTGCTGCGGAGATGAACCATGGCTCTTCCGAGAACGCTGGGAAAAGCTGTTTGAAGACTTTTGTGACGTGGAACAGAAGAAGTTTGATCCTTCCCGTGTAAGTCAGAAGAGATCATGACGTGTTCTGCTATTTATTCCAATGTCTTGCCGCAGGTTTCTGAACTGTACGACACCATTAAATATTGTGCCCTCCATCATCGGCAATTCTTATTTGCCATCTTTGACGAACATGCTGGACAAGGCACAGACCCGAATCATACGCAAGATCGCAAGCTCCACGAACTATATGGTCGTGCAAAGGCACTTTTCGACTTGGTCGCCCCCCAGGAGTATGGCATCGATCCCTATGAAAAGTGTGTTTAGTCCACCTTTTTGTCAATCCCGAGATATACCCATCTTTTTTCCCCGAATAGGGAAGAAATAGGAGTCTTGACCTCGCTTCCTCTACTTCGAAAGGTCGTTGAAGACCTCGAAGCTGCGCGCAATAATGGTGGAAGTTCCGTCACCCTGTACTTCACAAAGGAGAGCCACATCCACACGCTGGTCAACCTCGTTTTACTATCTGGATTGCCCATAGCCAACAGACGGATCCCAGAACTGGATTACTGCGTACGTGACCTTTGATTTCTACCGCGCTGGGGATAAAGTTAATTTACACAATGCAGTCACACATCACGTCCGTCGCTTAGTCCTTGTGTCTGATAAAGGTCTCACTTTTCGTTTGTTACAGCTTCGAGCTTTATGAGAGGAATTTTGGTCGTGGTAACTCTGACAAAGAGTATTCTATCAAGCTATCTGTGAGCGAAGGCGCCCACTCGTCCAATGTGCTCGACTCTACTTTGGATGCCCGACACTCCCTCAATGTTCAGCCTCGACGGTAACTATTTCACTGGGAACTGTCTGAACAGTTGACAGCTCACGGAACGATTTCAGGAAATTGACTCAGCACTTACCGTACAGTTTGGTAATTGAGAAGCTTTCCAAGCATTTCGCAAGGGTCAGAGAGGTACGCAATGATATTCACTCACCTTATGATGATCATGTCAACCTCCCGAGAGCAGGACGATGACACGGACACTCCTTACATTGAAACGGTGTATCGCTTGGACAATAGGCCGTCTAGTGTCAATGACTACAGCAGTAGCGATGATCCGGTCCACGAATTCTTGAGAACGCAACCCGAAGTGTGATTACTTTCAGAGCTGGAAGAGTTTCGAATTCCTAGAACGGAGAGAAACCATAATCTATATGTACTGAAAACCAGTAGTCTAAACTATTCCAACAGGGTCTGCGACCCATAATGTTAAACCGTACACTGCTTGTGGAGGGCCTCCGTCAGTGCTAATTAGGACCATCATCACTGCCAGTACTAAGTCATCGGCACTGGGGCCGGAGCCTTGGCCGTGGCAGGACAAGTAGCACACCGTACAAGGAGTCTGAAGAAACGGTGTGGGTGTAGCTGAAATGAAATTATGGAATTGCGACACAACCTGTTCCATTCTTCAAAAGACTCGGAGGGTAGATCAAAATGGGACTCTTTCAATTCTTGCTTTGCCAAGAGCGCATACTGGAACCGTTTTCTTCTGTAATAAGTTGCACATTACACGATGGAATTGTTGTGTTCTATGACGAGTGCCCAGAGGGTGTTTGAATTGAAAGCGTTTCAAGAACCTTGTTAACTTGCTCGGGGTCGGACGGAGCGAAGCGAAACGAATAAGCTTTCCTCGAACTTGGGGCATCATAGAGCGCGCTTGGTGACTGCGATAACTGCGAGGATTGCTGGGCGAGGGCTGCGAAAGAAGACCGATTCTCCGTATATCTATCGAGCAAACGTTAAAAGTGAAGAATACCAGCGTTGCGCAGGACGGACTCACAGCCTGACGACATGTAAGCCGAGTCTCAGAACATGGAGACGACACGTACTTGAAAGCCTCCTTGTTCGCTACATCCATCTCGTTCAATTTGTCGAGCGCGCGTTCCTTGAATGCAGTCTTCACAAAGTACAAAATGTCGTGAACGTGATGTTCCTTCGGTCTACGGTGTACCGGTAAATATCGTTAGCCTGTCGTCTACATCGGCGGACAAGCAACTCACCTCCAGGGTCGAAATCGTGCCGTCAAGTTGAGCATCCCTGTCTGACTCGCGACGAGCGGGTGGAATACGTCCGTTACGAAGCGCACCGTAGGAGGTCGATCGGGATAGTTGTCGGGGAATGTCATGACAAACTTGAGAACGGAGCCTGCGTAGTCGCCTGGAGAGCACACGCGAGACGTTCATCGACGGGGCTTCTTTGACGCTGAATTGCCATCACTCACCTTGGTGCACGAAAAGAACGGCGTCCCAGATGAGCATGCTCTCTGTGGACGGTGTGACATACATGCCTGTTGGGCAATGCTTGTCGTGTCGCAGAGATGCATATTCAATGGAGATTGCAGCGCGGGTGACGGGACTGATGGAAGCCTCCAAGGCTGTCGGGTCTAAGGTTGTAGATGAAAGCTTGGAGGATGCATTCCTCGACCGCCCGCCAAGGTCGAGCGTTGGGGAAGCCATCAACCCGCTCAACATTGCAATCCGTGGTGTGGGCAATGTTTTATGACGCGATGAACAACAGTGTGAAGTTAGTACTATGTAAGGTTTGTATATATGTGCTCACGATTCGAGTAAGTTGCAAGCGAGCTCGAGCTATGTATCTAACCGGAAAACGTGTGGCTGGCTCATCGTACGATTCCTATGATCATCTATCGTAGCCACCTCTGTAGCGTGACCCTTGGCTCCGCCTCGATCCTCGATGCTCGGGCTTGTCTCTATCCCATCGATCTTCACCTCGTACCCGATCGGTTTTGCGCGAACTTGTATACCTACCGTCCTGGTGCCCTTGATCGGTTGCGGCTCCTCGAATACGAATGAAACCCTCGGACTGGTGCGATGGTCCATGTCGCTCGCGACCACGATCACCTTTCCCCCGATTTCTACCTCCGCAAGTATCACTGATCCGCGCGAGCAAACTAGATCCACTACTGCTGGTCGGCAATGAAGGCGGCAGAGAGGAGGCTCCATCTTTAAACGACCCGAACCTGAACGTCTTTCCACGCGGCCCCGGCGGCGGCGCTTGCTGATCCTTTCCTCTCCTCTTCACGTTCCGGATGCCATTGAACCAATCCTCGTCGTCATCCTCCTGCTCCCTGAACCTCTTCTCTAGCCTTTCCTTGTCCTTGTTTTTTCCCCGCTTGCCCACGTCTACAGGAGCATCTGCATCCCACTCGTCCGGTAAACGGGGCCAGCTGATCGTACTCTCTCGCTCCCTCGGCCCGCGTTTTATAGAAACTGGCTCGGTAGAGGAGTCATAGAATGGGCTTAACTTGACGTTGTGGGAGCTAAAAGCAGAGTTTTCCGAAGGAACGGTCGCTAGATGCGGCAGTTCATCGCAATCCTGAGGTTTCCTGTCGTTCAGGATGATTGATGGCATCACAGATTTCACTCACGTCTCCTAGATGACCCGTGTTCGCGCAGTTATAACACCACACCTCCCCACCAATGTATCCTTCGCCTCCTTTGCCTATCGTAAGTTGTTTCTTTTCCTCTCGACTTTGTATGATCATGGTGCGGTCCTCGTCGTTCACATATTGGTATATGCGCCAGAGGTTCGGGCATTCCTAGAATGGTGTGATCCAGTCAAAACGATTCCACGTTGTTATATAAGTATCTGTATCAATAGTAACGTACATTCATTTTGTGTTCTGTGGATCCACAGCGATCGCAGTCACCATGAAGATCAGATGACGCCACGTAAGCCGAAAAACGATTGGGGCAGGTCTATAACACATTATGACAGGGTATAGCACAACGCACGCGCAGCAATCGTACTTTATTAATGTGACCTTTCATGCCACATGTGTAGCACGTCTTGCCAATTGGACAACTTCGTGTAGAGTGCTCGTCACGAGCACCACAGGTCAGACACTGAGGAATCTTGTGAGTAAGAATGCACACCGAAGATTCTACCACTTACTATTTGTATAGGACACTCATATGTCTTGTGTTCGCCCTCTGCACCGCAATTCTTGCATTTAAATATCGACGGTCTTGATTGATTGGTTTCTTCTCCTTCAACTTCAAAATAGCGGACCAATCCAGGGGCCTCGAAACACAGTTTACGGGTACACGATATTGCAAACACGACGGAACTGACCTTGCGATCTTCATAATCGAGGTACTCTATATATTCCTCATCATCTGAGCTCAGTTTTTGGGGTGGGATCACCTCGACGGGAATAGGTCCATTGTCATGAAAGATGGCAACATGAGATGGCAGTAATAATTTATTGCCATCTCCGTTGGATTCTGCGGGTTCCGGAGTAGGAGAAATATCCTCCACAACTATGGGAGCAGCTGTGCCGTCAAAGATGAAAAGACCAGGTTCGCCAATGGTAGACGAGGAAGTAGGCTGCAGGACCTGTGACGCAGATTTAGGATGAGGCGTGGGCTCGTTGAGGTCGCTGTGTTTGTTTCCAATTTCCGATGAATGAGCCCTTGAATGCTGGGCAGAGCTGTTGATGCCACTGCTGCCATCACTGACAGTGGCAAGGCCGTTGGCTTTTTTCCTCTTCCGACGTTTCTTGTTTTGTTGCGTTCGGTTGTGGCGACCAGGAGAAGTTACAGTGTCCTCCTGGTCAGACGAGATTTCAATGACCTCGGGACGAGGAGACACGGTAAGGTCGATTATTTCCGCCATCTGGCGAGTGAGTAGTATTGGCGTTGGTCAAATTTTCTAAGCTCTAATAGGCAACACCACCAGAGTCCGAGTTGCGTCAGCACGACACGTACTACGCTTTCGTCGTTGGAAAGGCGGTATTTTCGGCTATGCGCTAGGGAATGGAAGCACAACGGTTTTCTCCGTAGATATTTTAATACTTCGGCAGAGACGCAGTTCCAACCATCGATCGTCAGTCTGTACCGTGACTCAGCGGTAATTCTACATTTTCGTGCAATCTGAGATGCCCGAAGTGTTTATACTCAGTAACATGTAGCAATTCGCACACACTGGGAAAAAGCTGGAGGTACAGCGCAGATGGTTTAACAAGTTACAGATTCATTGAATACGATATTCTGACTTCGCGGGTTCCGGAACCCGTATGTATTGTACAACACTTCGCGTCTCGGAATTCACTTCCACATACGCCAACTAGACGATATTTCAAAAAGCATGAGATGAGATAGTAAACCTCTTGAATGTATATCTGAGCAGGGATCTCAGCCAGATCCGCACTTGAGAAGCTGTCAACGCACCCCAGGAAGGCAAGATCTTGCTGTGCCCCACCCGCGCTCGCGGTAGGTGCTTCCGCAGGCCTTTGATCAATCTCGTCTGTGGGGAAGTAAGAGGTGTCCGTTATCGAGCGCAGGTTGGGCACGAAGGGGGCGTCAATACGGCGAATGCAGTCCCAATCAACTCCATAGAAGAATGGATGGCTCTTGATTTGATCTGCGTTCAATCGACGGTCTGGGGAGATCATAAGCCTAGCATACTGTCAACACGATATCCCCAGAGTAAGGAGCCCACGCCTCCCACCTGCGGATCAAGTCCTCGGCTTCACGGCTCAAGTGAACATCATCCGGGAACGCCAGGTAATGTTGCCATTGCATAATTTTTTGGTATGTTTCGTGTGTCGACTCTGAGCAGAATGGTGGATACCCAATCAGGCACTCAAACATGATCGCTCCAAGCGACCACCAGTCACACTCATTTCCGTATCCCTTTTGCTGGAATATTTCCGGTGCGATGTAGTCTGGTGTGCCAACGGTTGAATATGCCTGTAAATGTAATTATATTACATCAATGCCAACGGGATGCTGATAAGAGGTACATACCAGCTTGCGCCGGTTCGCTTTCCAGGTCGCAATTTGATCCTTACTGGACATAGTCAGGTGGATGGCGTTCACCAGGACGCTGTTCCGCGCCGCAGTTGCGGGGGATTGAGAATTGCTTGCTGAATCCAACAGCCTCTGATAGTAACTGGAATCGTGTTGTTTGTGGAAGCCCGTTGAAAGACCGAAATCGGAGAGTTTGATATGACCATCCTTATCTATCAGTATATTGTCCGGTTTGATGTCTCTGCAAAAGCAGATTTATAAACGAGTGAATTGGACCAGGAGAAAATTTCCCCACCTATGGATAAATCCTAGTTTATGAACCGCCTCGATGGCGAGAGCACATTCTGCCATATAGAAACGAGTAACATCTTCCGAGAAAGTGTCATACTTGATAAGCATGGTCATGAGATCTCCGCCAGGAAGAAACTCCATGATCAAATATAGCGTCTGAGCATCCTGGAAAGAATAAAACAGTTGCACGACCCAATGAGAATTAGATTCTGCGAGGACATCACGCTCAGCGCGGACGTGAGCTAGCTGTGTAGCGATGCAATGACTCAGATCATGACTGACCACTGCTCAAGAATGGCACGTACCTGGTCTTTCTTCAGCATCTCCTCTTTCTTGAGGGTCTTCATCGCGTAGATCTTACCGGTATCGAGTTTCTGAACGAGACGAACCTACATCGAACACATGATCAGAATGGGACGACAGGATTATGGAAGACGAAACTGCCACTTACTTCACCGAACGCGCCTTTCCCGATCACTTTGACCGTCCTGAAGTCGTCCAGACCTAAACGTGTTCGTCGAAGGCGAAGGAACGTTGATTCTTTCTTCCCTAGTTGTTGCAGATGGCGAATCTTCCTCTCGTCCGACATCATAACGTCTGCCTGAAGCTTTCTCTCCAGCTCTACACGCCTTGCGAGTCCAATATCAATATGTTGCTTAGGTCGAACGTGACGTTGTCAGTAATGCGTACCTAGTGTTTCGTTCGATCGCGGCATCTACAGCAACTTTATAGAAGTGCTCGAGTTTCAGTTGCGCAGCTTTGGCTCGGGGAATGGCATCATCAGAGAAACCAGCAGAGCTGCGCTCAAAGTACACATAATCTGCAGGTTTGTCTGAGCTAGTGGCTGTTGACGTCGATGACCGTGTGCTGGTGCTTGAGCGCTGCATAGCAGTGACAAGGCGATAGGCACTGTTTAAAGTTGCAATGGCCAACTTCGAAGGGTGTGCCTGGAGGCTGAACTTAACCGATCAGTCGCGATGGGAACCTGACAATATATGTTCCCCAAAAAGGTGAAATGGCCCCTGAGTAGCACTGTCAGGATGCATGATCCACATAAATCTGTGCACATCCAACTTGGCTTGATGATCGGGTTACAGCAGACAAGCACCGTTAATAAGTACTGTTGGCATGGTCAGTGGATTAACATCTGGGTGACCCAGTCATCGCTCCTTGTGGCCCCGACCATGTACTTAGGACTCAGGACGCTGAGAAACAACTCATTTTTCGAGTCCACAGAAACATAACTTGATAATCAGAATAAGATGCAGAGTGAGGAATGTGTTGTGAATGCAAAATGGACATGAAAACTCAAGTACGATGCGAGTCAAGAAAGCAGGTGCAATGCAGAGTATAACGGAGGGAAGACAACGTCACAGTCATTAAAAACGAGTGTCTCGTGAATTAATTTCTTTTTTGTAGATCGAGTGGTCGAGATTCGAAATGGACCACACTTTGAATCCCGAGCTAGCTCGTATGCTCTGCGCGAGACGTTTTCTATACGCCCTCGAGCCTTGACACGACCTCGGACACTTTGGACTTGTCCTTGGGCTCACTGTCCGCCTCGTCGCCGGGGCCGGCCTCCGAGGCACACCGGGAGCATGTACAGGCGAATGCCCATCCTCGGGCTAGTTCCATCCGTCTCCGACGACGGCAATCTTGTACGCTCTCGTCATCATGTTGAGTTACGTCGACATACGCAACGGTAACTTGGTCTCCTGCCTTGAGAGTGCGGGTGGCGATGAGATGCAGTTCGGATGTGCCATTGAAAAATGGCCGAGCGGATGGGTCACACGAGTGGGTGAGCTGTATACGACAGGTGCAACGTGAACATTAGCTTCACATGCGAGATGCGTGGAAATACGCACGTAGGACGATAGGAAATAGAACCCAGCTCCAACCTGCTTTTGGGTACCATACGGCGTTCGCGTCTTCTCCACATCCTCGGGCCTCGCCGTTGGTATGGGCTATACGAATCGTAAACACCACATCATGAACACGTATCCATAACCGATGACTGCACATTTACCTTATCATCCCTTCCGCCATCAAAGCACACACCAAACGCGTTGTACGCCATCATGCCAAGATAAACCGAGAGCCGTTCCTCGGTCGCCAGGTGCTCCAATCCTGGAATAGCAAGTTGCAGTATGGTTTTGAACAACTTGCCACCCTCCTCAAAGGCAGCCACGTCAAGGTAGCGCAATCGCTCAAGATGGTCATTGAACGTATAGTCCCCACCGTCCGTCAACACTACATTGGCATTGGCCAACGGTGAGTGTCCCATAGAGGTTATCATTTGGGCCGTCTCGATGGAGACTTGGCGTGCAATGACACGTGCCATCAGCTCGGGTGCAGCTTTGCCGTTCTTTTGGATGTATTCGGCGAACGCAGCTTGGGCACGGTCTCTCTCATCCTTGGAAAGGTTGGCGGCTTCTGGGATCAGTTGTTCCGGCAGAGGAGGTTCGAGCGTAAAAAGAATGCCTTGCGAGTAGGTCATTGCCTTGACATGACAATCCTTCGAGCAATAGACAGAGTTGAAGCGGTCGGAATCAGGACGGATGGCCATATCCCCCTCGATCGAATGCAAGCATTGGCTACAGTGGGTGCCCTTGCCTTGAAGGTCCGCGTCAAGAGCGGTAGCGATGGATTCTTCCTTTGGTATTACAAGCAAAATATATCAAGAGTGAGCTTTGGGAAGTAGGAACTGATACTGACCTTGTAAATGAGGTCACCCGGTTCAAAATCCTTGGTACAAACCACAACTTTCTTGCGCATGGTCGCACCGGTGGATTGACCACTAGCCACCTGAGGAACATCGACATTTTGAATGGCAACATTCATTTTTTTGTGGGGGAAATAGTTGTAGTAACCTATTTCTCATTATTTAGCTCAGACGGCTTTCTTCTCAATTAGCAAGGCATACCTTCAGCGCGGGTCTTCACCTGCGGAGACGATCGTTTCAAGCGGAGGGCGATGGTTCAAGCGCATCCAAACAGCAGCGACACCGAAAAGCAAAAAAAAAAAACATTCATATCAGATCATCGCACCGACAACGGATAGGAAGGGTAAGGAAGGATTATAGGGTGATAACGAGGGTCAGGGGGGTACATGAACGATGGCGACTACACAGCGTACAGCAGCGTGGATTGCACGTTCAAAGTCGTGTGTAAATGACTCATAGTCATAGCGCAGGTGTGTGGGTGCCTGGGTCTGTGACCTTGTCCCACTCCTGCGATGACGCTTCCGAGGGTGGGCCCGAGGGGCTCAACTCGTCATCTTCGTCAGGAATGGAAGCCGGTCCCTTCTCCTCAGACGAAGGGGATGAACTCACGTCCAAGTTGACAAGTTGCATTACAAGCTACGGTACGAAGAATTAGTGTATGAAGCTCCACAACATACGACGACGACTGACCTGGAATACGGGCGGAGAAAGACTCTTTTCGTAGACCATGATCAACTCAAGTGGTGAAGGATACACCCGAATCGCGCGGTAGAAGCACAATGCGGCGGGCATGTAGAAAGCGGGCCCTGTTGACGCGTAAGGGATCACCACCCCCTCGAGACCGCTCAGCTCGACGCACCTTTCACACTCATCGTCTCTCCCATGTTAACCTGCGTCATAAAGTACTGGTGCCTCTCGTCATGGTCAGTAGGGACTTGTTCGTTCCGGATTTTCTCCAAAGCGCTGGTGAGCTCGTTTGGATCGACACCTCCAGTGCTTGCTGAAGCTTCCGAAGGTGTCTGACTCTTTTCGGCGCGCTTTTTCTCCTTGCCTAGATCACAATCACTCAGTCTTGGGCTGGCACCGGAATAAAACAAGCGTACGAAGCTGCCTGCGGAAGGTAGCGTCCGTTCTCCGCTTGTAATCAAAGTACACAGCGTAGGCAACGAGACTGCCGGCGGCAATGCCAGCGACAGTGAGCATTGTCGTTGACCTGGTCATTTTGAGGCGGTTGGTGTCGACAGGACGAGTAGAGAGAAGGCGGGGGAAACCGCGCGAACGTCACCGAGTAAAAAATGGTATTTCCAGACAATTACGTAATTTAAAGAAGTCCCCTAGAATTGGACCCTGTACCCAAATTCAGCGGCACTTGGCCCGTATCGTCACGGGAGATAAACGTGTCGAGCTCCAATAAAGTTGACCGGCGCGACGTCGCGCAGAAACAGAAGGATCCCTGCGTGGATTCGCTGTGGACGCTGTGGACACGGATGTAACCGGTGACAATTGGATATTCTCACGGCTCGTCTCGTTTGGCGCACGACTTTGGACCAGAACTGCCGCACGGGCAGCTCTCGCAGATTCTGCAGGTGGGATCTGGCGGTCGAAAATTGCAGAGAAAGCGTCGTCTGGGTTGTCATGAGCGGCGTGGACACTGCGCCATCGTCTTCTCTTACGTCCCACCGCAACCCCGACACCGACATCCTCGACCATGACCTCTTATCACCCTCCCACCACGCTGGCTTGCCCACACACGACCATCAGGTAGCCCTCGAGCTCGAGCTCACCTGTCTCGCGCAGTCGGACACCGCCTTGGATGACCCTGCTGCCCATATGGCACTCCAGCACCCTCGTGACCGTATCTTTGGCGACATCGACCACGTTGGTGACCATGTCAAGGATGACCACATCACAATGGTCGAGGCCGTCGACCCAGCCGTCACCCAGCAAGACTCCCAGCAGCAGTCGCCCGAGTCTTCATTAGAACTAAAACGTGTCAAGGTGAGCTTCTCTCCTTCCCATCTCGTTCGTGGCATTGGCCCATTCCGGCCCTCGCTCTGCCACCACTCCATACTCTGCCGTTATGCCTGCAACGTGTTTAATCCCCTCCCCCTGGAAAAACCCACTCCTTTTTATTCGAATTGCTCACCCGTTCCCTCCTGTTCATTGCATCCTCGCTATTTGCATGACCTCATCAAGCGCCTACTCTGACCGACACTTGTCATCTTCTTCAAAGGTCTACGAACTCGTTGGCTCTCGATGGGTTGATCAAGGCACTGCATACTGCGCTGGCCAGCTCGACGACGCCAACCAAGCGTACCTCGTCGCCCGTTCCGAATTGGACTTCAATAAAATCATCCTTTCAACTGCCATCCGCTCCAATGATGTATACCAGCGGCAGCAAGGTATGCATACTCCTCCATGCATCATCCGTATTGTCTACTCATACGACCCACAGAGAGCCTAATAGTATGGACGGAACCCAACGGAGCCGACTATGCCTTGAGCTTCCAGGACGCGGAAGGATGCGCGGAGGTATGGAACTTCATTATAGAGGTCCAACGTCACTTGAATTCCGGAGGTCAGCACTGTTTCGCCCTTAGCCCACGCTTCGTCATCACTCTGAGAAATGCATATCTCATCTGAATCTCACCCAGAAGATCAGGGCATTGGCTTGTCTTCTCCAGGTGGCGAGCATTCTGCAACCACTGTCACTATTATTCGCACTGGTCATCTACCCACTCCTCAGCTCGGCAACATACAGGATATCGAGGGCGCAATCAAGACCCTTTCGAGGGGCCAAGCAGTCAAGGAAAAGATATGCGAGTACATACAGCGCGAGGTGAGCCTTATTTTACGGCCCCGCATATCTCTCGCATTCGGGCCACCATGTTGACGAGAATGACAGCACTACATCAAGGCCCTTATCGATGTCCTGAACATGGCCGAAGACCTCGAGAGCCTAGACAACCTTCATGCCCTATGTAGTCTTATGCAAACCATTTGTAAGTGCAAGACTTTGTTTCGTTAACGCCGTTGACATTATTGCAGTGATGATGAACGACCATGGGATTTACGAGCATATACTCGAGGACGACATCTTCTTTGGAGTGGTTGGGATGCTCGAGTGTACGCTGTGCTTTCCTCGTAACTTCTGTGATTTTGACTTGGCGACATAGATGATCCAGAGTTTCCCACACACAAGGCCAACTACCGTGAATTCCTCCACGTCAACACACACTTCCACCAACCTATTCTAATACGAGACGACCTTGTCCGGAAGAAGGTCCACCATACCTACCGCCTCCAGTTCCTCAAGGATGTCGTACTTGCGCGCGCGCTGGACGATTCAACATTCAATGTTTTGAACTCTTGCATCATCTTCAACCAAATTGATATTATCAATCACATTCAAAACGATCCCATCTTCCTCCACGACATAGTCAGGCTGTATGTAAGCGAGGAGGTGCTTGCTGGTCCTAGGACGGGATCAGAGGATGAAGAGGGCGAGGAGGGGGGATCGAAAGGCCCAGGCAAGAAACCTCACGAGAAGATTCCAAATGGACACGGAGTGCGGACAGTAACGCAGTTTTCATTTGGCCCTGCAGGCAACCTCACTGAAAGCGACATTGCATTCCGTCGCGAGGTCGTCGCACTCATTCAACAGCTCTGCGCAATGGGCAAGAACGTCCAGCTACCTGCACGATTGGCGCTTTTCCGAACACTGGTTGACCGAGGAATTTTGTTCTCTGTCCAATGGGCATTTTCGTTACCTGAAAAGGAGGAGACATCGAAGAGTGTGGTCAGTGCAGCAGGCGAGATTATAGCTATTTTGCTCGAGCACGATCTGCACGGCGTTCGCGGACATGTATGCAAACAGGCGGCGGCTCTTGAAAGGGAAAAAGAGGCCGGTCGGTTAGGAGTTGACAAGGCAGAGACACTCTTGAAACTAATGTGTCGAGTCATGGTCCAGAGTCGGGATGTGGCAGTACAGTGTCAGATCGGCGACGCGCTGAAAGCTCTGCTAGATGTTTCGCAGAACATTGGCGGACCTGGTGCCACACCTGTAGGTGTTCCTTCTAGAGTCACCAGTTTACCACTGACATTTTGACTCAGGTGGCAATCAGCGCGAAGATTTTAGCTCGCCCAAAAGATGATCCAGGAACCGAGAGGTTCCTAGACTATTTCTACAAAAATTGCCTAGAGGTCCTATTCAAACCATACATCGATATACCAGATTTCAGGAAGCAGACAGGTACGCAAACGTCTCGAACTCGTCAGGAACTCAAATTGAAGGTGATTATTCTAGATCCGGTTTTGAAGCTTTCGCGAGAGAAGACTAATCTTTTCCTATACTTATCCGACTTACTTTGCAATTTCGCCCAACAACATGCTTTCCGAAGCCATTTCTACATGCTTTCTTCGAATATATCCGCTCGCGTGGCTACAATACTTAGCGCTCGAGATAAGCACCTTCGGTTAGGTTTGTGTCGGTTCTTGAGGGGGCTTCTACGATCTGATGTCTCGGCTCTGTCTTGATTATAGCTGCATTCCGATTGTTCCGGATATGCCTTAAGATCAACAACAAAAACTTTCTCGCTCACCTTATAAAACTTGATATTTTCAAGCCCATCCTGGAACTCACACTGCAGGAGTCACACCGCGATAGCCTACTGAGTGCATCTTGTCAAGAGTTCTTTGAGCACATGCGACGGGTAAACTTTGTGTCTTCACTATTTCGCGGCCAACCTCACTCCACATTTGCAGGAGAACATAAAAGACCTCATTAGTCACTGTATGACAGTTCACGGGGACATCGTCCGTAAGCTCAGCGAAACAAGATTGGGTGGGCCGCGCTTCTCTGCGTTCATACGGCGCTGGGAAATCAATGTCGAGCCTCTGCCCAAGGAGGATGCCAAGAACGATCGGTAAGTCAAGAACGGGCTGTGAGAACGGGCTTACTAATCTGTCATAGAAGTTCTACCGAATCGCGTCGCTTAGACCGCGGTATTGACGCCGAAGAAGAAGAGTACTTCAATGGTGATGACGACGAAGGTGACGCGGCACCTCCGTTCATCAGCGCAGCGGCCCTTGCAAGTCGCGCCGATTCCCCACTAAACGCGATCAAGCGTAGACGACGCATCCCAATCGCTCCATCTAAACTCCCACGGCCACAAGGTCTTGTCCTCCCTCGTACACCTCCCCTCCCGTCTCTCCTGGATTATGGCGACGAGGAGGAGGAGGAAATCGGACCCCCGTCTCCTCCAGAAATAGCTTCCCCTGTTACCCCATTGAAAGCTCTCTGCAAGGAAAACACACCCACACCACTCTCTCCTTCAATGGATGTACCGCCAAGCCCACGGTTAGCGCATCGCCAGATATCTCGACCGTCCTCTATTCCCCGACGACGCACCCATGAAGAGGATGACAACATTCTAGAATCGCTCCTGCGCCCGAAAGGCAGCCCTTCCTCACCCCCGCTAAGCGAACCACCCACTAAGCTGAACCTCAAACCATCCCAATTACCCCCCATACGTTTATCCGAGAAACGGCGAAGAGAAAACGACGAGGATGAACTGCTGGAACGTCTTGCCAGCAAACCCAAGCGCGCCGATCTTGGGACCCAAAAAAGGGACGAACCGGTCGGTGGTCGAGCCACCGCGATGAAACCGGGCGATGACCCGCCCAAACGGATGAAGGTGATGTTTCGTCCGTTGGGTATGACCGTCGCGCAATCGACGTCGCCGGTCCCTCCAGATCCTGGTGCGAAAGATGGGGATACAGGGTGAATGTCAAGTCATCTTTGATGGGCATGCCGCGGGAGCTTACCTGGAGAGATGTGGGGTGGATAGGGAGTTCTGCATGTACACCATTGTATATCTGCTCCGTGTTCTTTTATTCACCCGGTGGAACAACGGGCCGCCATGTATCAATCTCGATAGTGGTATTAGTAGGATACAGTACTGGTGCTCAGAGTAAAACGATCTGACGGTGCTTCCGCACGGAGAGCCAGTCTAGTGCATGCTCGGTGCGCTGATGAAGGTGGCTGGAACTGAATGGCATTGGCATGCCGAAATACTCAACTGTAGTACATACACGCACACCGTCTTTTACTGGGTTTGCGGATACAAATCAGATTGTAGGGCGAAACCTTGTTTGTCCAAACAAACAACAAAAAGTATACTGCCCCAGTGAGGCTCGAACTCACGACCTTCCGATTAACAGTCGGACGCTGTGACCAACTCAGCCATGGGGCACACGAAAACAATCATATTTGTATTGTATATAAGTATGGTTTGCCTCTGTGGTTGGCCATTTTCCAGAGTATCAAGGGTGCATTATAGTCAACAGGTTGATTCCCCTAGCTCTAATGGACCAAGTGCTCCTTCTCTCGCCGAGGTCTCAATTTCACTGCCATCGCCAGTGTCGGTGCCATGTCCGCCGCTGTCATCGTCCTGCTCCGTGATCCCATCCTTTCCCACTCCACCTTCATCCCGTCCCCCACCTTGAAACTTCCTTTTCGGTATGACAGCCCAAAACGCTTTTTCCCAGTCGCGGGTGTCAATCCACTTCAAGAGAATTTCAAAGACCTGTTCACACGAGCAGCGTCGCGTTAAGCACGGAGTCAGAAAGACAGTAGTGCGGAAAAGCGGAAGGCGGAATGAGGAACGGAAAGTTGGATGACATCCACGTTTCAGGCTCAGGCATTTCTTCCGAGCTAGCAAGCAATATACATCATGAAAAACGAACCTGGTTGACGGTGAGTACTTTGCGGGTGGCAAGTGAGACGTAACGGCCTATTGGGAGGTGGGCATGACGGATTTGTGAGTCGATAGCTTTGTTTAAGCACAGATTCTGTATCGTCCTCCAGTTAGAGCGGATATACAAAGGTTTTTGCACACTGACCTTGTAGCGATTGTGGTCACATATTCCACCGATGATATAGGTTTGTCCTTCATTCAGCTCGAGTAGCTCCTCCGAGGAATCGGCGGTCAGATAAACGAGATTCTCACGATCGGGAGCGAGCAGCACTGGGCTGACTTGCGTATTAGTGTCTTCACTGGATGAGCGAGGGAGCTCGGAGGGTCTTGTCCACAATCGGTCATAGCCCTCCTCCCACCACTCGGTCCTTGACCACCTCCTGTAGCCAGCGTCGTTTATGGCATCTAATCTCTGTTCGGTTCTGCCATTGAGCGAGGTAAAAAGTAGTACCGAGAATGCGCGCGCGGCATGTCTGTTTGCGCTGTACGTATACGCCAATTGAGAAGTGAGAGAGCTGATCTCCTATCCTTGGCATAATCGTCTCGTGGAGGAGAGACAAGAGCAAAGTGAAACACCCACCTTGTCTGACATCAGCTCATCAAAACCCAGATCGACCACGACTCTTGCATTAAATATTTCCGTCTCGCCACCAGCATTCGTTTTCCGTCTTTTTCGAAAGGCATTTCCGTCAGGTTCCCCCCTTGCAATGGCCTGGGCTCGTTCACGGCGTTTACGCTTCTTCGCCTCCTTTTCGCGTGCGCGTCGTTCAAGTTTAAGTTCGTGGAGCCTCGCGGCTTTTGCAGCACGTTTTTGTGCCTTCTTGGAGAGACGGTTTGATGATTCCGACTCCTGAGCTGGATTTGGCTGACTGGCAACATCGACTAGCGGACGTGTGTCCATGGACGCAAAGATGGTGGCGATCTGATAGCCGCGGTCCGGATTGGGCCGAAAAGCATGTACTTGAATTCTTGGGCTACTAACCATCGCAGCGGGACCTTGGCCATTTCCGTGCTCAGGGCAATCTCTGTTACGGCTTGCCATCTTCCTTCCGGTTTATTCCTCCTCGTTCCCCTCTCAGTATTCCAACTTGATTCCCGTCTCTTTGACTGGTCGAAATCCTTCCCGTGAATCGTTGATTATGGCGACTAGAGTCATTCCTTCCCTCAGGGGACCCTACGAGGTCGTCAAGCCTTCCGCAACACACACTGCGACAGTCATCTTCTTGCATGTATGCTTTCTTCGCCATCAGCCTCTTTTTTGCCCCCAGTGTTGCTCATATCCATTTTTACTCAACAGGGCCTTGGTGATAGTGGCAGTGGTTGGCTTGGAATCGTAAAAATGATCAAAGACGAGTTACCTCACGTCAAGTGGCTGCTTCCCAATGCTCCGAGCCGCAGCATCACTGCCAACCGTGACTTTGTGATGCCTGGTTGGTTCGATCTGCTCTCGTGGGATTTGGGGGACAAGCATGAAGATCGTGACGGAATGCTCGACTCTGCCCGCACGATCGACAGGTATATCCAAGACGAGATCAACGCCGGTATACCAGCTGAACGCATCGTTGTTGGTGGATTCAGCCAGGGCGGGTCCATGTCGCTTTTAGCAGGACTGACGGCCCGAAGGGAGGACGGACTATTCGGAGGAAAATCTGGTTGGAAGCTCGGTGGAGTGGCCGTACTGAGCGGCTGGATGCCACTACTAGATGCGTTTCCAAAAGTTGTCACTTCTCCCTTCCAAACGCCGGATAATTCTAACGAGCTTTCTCAGATGGCTTCCCCCCACTTGGTCACGACACCAATACTCATGTGTCACGGCACTGCTGATACCATCGTACCATACAGTTTGGGCCAGAGAGTGAGCAGAATCCTCACGAGTGACCTGGGTCTACCCGCTCTGGAGAATCTGACACTCTCGATGCTAATTCCGCCGAGCGGGTACTTGCCGGACGAGGGTAAACTTGGCGCGGCAGGGTTAAGTTTCAGATCCTACAGATCAGCTGGGCACGAGGCATGCGAACGAACACTCGAGGATCTCAAACAGTTCTTGAAGCGTGTGCTCCTCCAGTGACCAACCAACGCTCAATTTTTTTCTCTTCTTCACGGCAGATGTGCCAAATTACGGAAATAATATATAACTGGATGTGTCAATGATGGCAGGCCGCAGGCGCGTTTCTTGATTTCTTGGTGCTTTATGTTGGTCATAGCCAGCGTATATAACTGTAATGGCCTGGTCGATGACGGTCTGTTACTTGCCCTAAATATTCTCGGGCCAGGTATCGATATCTCCAGTTTACCCTGTACTTTTAGAGCTTGAAAGATTTGGACTTATTTCCTCCTTGGATGCGAGGGAATTCTAAAGTGAATTGAATCGACCCACAGGGGAGAATCATTGAAAGACGCGGGATCACACAGTACTATGCGACACGCACTATTACCAGCGAGCAAGATCAGACACCGCGCACACATGACACACGGGGTTGTACGTCATATATGAACTGGTCGGTAATTCACCATCCACCATAACACAATGTCGTTCACTGTTAGCGAAGTATGTGTCCACATCGTGGCAGTAACCCCCAACTTAAAGGACATCTTTGAGACTGGTCTGCGCGGAACCACGCTCGAGGGGTTTGGGTTGGGTCGGTGAAGGTTTCCATCCAATCTGAATGAGGAAAGACTAAGTTAAGGGTAGCGACAATGGGTATGAAAAAGGGATGTACGTACCATGTATATCACTTGGAATGTTGCCGGGATCGAACCATCTGCATTACCGTGTAGCTCTGTATGTGAAGGAGTGAAGATACATACGGGATTTGAGGGGACAGGTCGACATTACCTTGATAGATGGCAGAAGCTGCGGCCAAAGTGTCCCGATGCAGAAAATGTCGCCTGATTGACAATTCTTAGGTTCGTGGGGATCCACAAACAAAAGTAGATTGAATACAGACCTTCCAAGGATAGCATTTCCCTCACCCATATCTTTTAGATCCTCGACGAGCTCCCACATCGAGGGGTAAGCAATGCGCACTTCATCAGTGTCAACCGTGAGCAGTGTAAATCCGGCACGGCCAAGAAGGTTTGAAATATCCTTGGTATCTGAGTAGGTAGGTCATAACCACGGTGTAGGCGATAGGACTCGCAGACCTGTCATGGGTGATACGTGTGGAGATATCCCCCCCTCGCGGTCGATTTCCGCGAGTTGAAGGGCTGATCTAAGTTCAAAGAGCGTGTCTCCTCCGAACATTGCACCTAGGAATAAACCATCAGGCTTCAAAGCTTCATTGATCTGAACAAGGATGCCTAGAAACAAAAGAAGATAAAGGGAGCATCAGAGAGCGGTTGGATGCACAACCCTAAAGACACACCTGGTAGATCATTGACCCAGTGGAGACTAAGACAAGAAACAATGGCTTCATGAGAATTTCGCGGTAATATTTCAAGTAAATTCTCTTCGTCTCCTTGGACCCGCTCCAGTTGAACTGAAGTTTCGAACGAGTGAATACGGAGAACATGACAGCTGCGCGATATACCTTCAAACTCATCGTCTGCGTCCCGATTAAGCGTCCGTCCTGTGAAACGCAAGGTTACGCACGAACCACATGACATTATTAGCACGAACCACTTGAATCTATCATGATAACCTTGCGGGTCTTGTCTGTTTCCAACAATTTGGAGAAATGTCCAGGCCCAGAACCAAGATCGACGATGGTATCAAACTTCCTTTTGATATCCTATTCAACAGCCAAGGAGTTAGCCCGTTCTTTTACAACGCAAGCTACATAAACACATCACCAACAAGCGCTCCGTCAACCTGTCTGCCACTTCGTCTCGGACATAGTCTACAGTTCTACTCCGCTCCCCCCCGTCTCTGCTGGCTGCACGATCCTTTTGTGTTCGCTTCGCGGTGCGGTCAAACACGCGGTACGCCGAGGCGGTAGGCGCTGCAAATGACGTCTCCGAAGCAAATGCACGGGCCAGACGTCGATGCGCGACGCGGCGGGCAACGCGAAGAAGAGACATGGGATCGTGCGAAAGTGTGGTACGGACGCGTGACATAACGCTTGGACTGAGGGTGACATCAGGATCACGTTCGCTGTTCGACGCTGTCATGGACAATGGCGGTAGAAACACTCCCGCGGGCGATGATCAACGTCAGAAAGAATTGACCATCTCTGTTGCCGCATCTTCAATGATCAACGCTTCGGACATGATCACCCAAGAGGCATACGAAGCGAACCTGAAACGAATCCAGGAAGTCAAGGAGATGGCCCAGAGGCTCGAGACGAACAACGAAGCTGCACACAAGAACTTTCTCGTCGATCAGCTCCAGAAACGCGCAAAGGATGGACGCGAAGCAGAGTGTGTCATTCCCCCTCTCTGCTCGCGTTGGAGCTGAATTCTGTGACGCACTCAGAATTATGTTAGCTCGGTTAAGAAACCAGCCCGCGCTGTAGGCTACATCTTCTTGTTAGACTTGGCAATCCCTCATATGTCGATAGCTCTGAAACGGTCCAGTTTACCAACAATATTCCGAGCGACAAGTCGGAGGTCATATTGCCGACAACCGCAACCCTCGTGGAGGTACCGGAATCACATTCTTCTTCAGTAATATCACTTGTTAGCCTCACTGTTCGTCCACTCACGTCGCTCTGGCCTGTTTCAGTATTCTTCGCCCGTCCAGACAACTGCTTCTCCCCCTCAGACTACACAACAAAGCCGCCCAGCCGAATACAGATGGAAAGTTCAATCATATAACCCGAACGTCTTCCCGTATTACATGCACCCACCTACGATCCGCTGGCAGCCCCCTCAGACCGGTGCAGCGCAAAAAGTGCCGCGACAATCTACGGCACATAATCCACTAGCACATCAGTCAGGCTTTCAGCCGGTAGAGGTTCAACAACAACCACCGCTCTGGAGTGGTTATCCACATCCAGTCATCGCCCTGCCGGCCGCGGATACCGTGCCTGGTGCGTCCTACACCGGATGCCTAAAAGGTGTTTCGCTTGCTAACAGATATTCTGGCAGCCCCAGGATATTACCCTTCATCAGCGGGATGGACCAGGACAGCGCCTGCCCATAGTGGCGCGAGCGCTGGTACCTCCAATACGACGTACCGTGAACCAGATTTTTCGACGCAATCCACTGCGTCTCGACCCCCGGTTACCAGCCATAACCAACCACAGAACCTACCATCGCTTACTTCCACCCCTCAGATGCAAGTGTCACTCCAAGGTGTCTCTGCACCGTCGGCCAAGACTCCCTCCGGCCAGCCCCCCCCTACTCGATCCCGCCCAAAGCCAGCTGAATCTCAGTCCCAACCCGTTTCCACAGCAGTCTTAAAGCCGGTAGCCATTTCAGAGCTGCAGTGGCCTCACAAACCGCAGCAGCAGCAGCAACAACAACAACCCCGACCCCAGCCTCAACCACTTCCACAACCTCTGCCGCAGCCCCGACAGCATTCCCAGCAATCTCAACCCCGACCACTTCCACAACCTCTGCTGCAGTCTCAACATCATCCCCAGCAATCTCAAGAGCTTCTGTCTCGGCGACCTTTTCAACCGCCTCAAACGCATCTACAAGCCCCTCCACAATCAGCCGATCGCGTACCTTCTACGAGTATTTCTCAACCACACAGTCAAGCTTCACAGTTGCCTGTTAATGCCACGCGTGGAATCACACAAACACAGCCACCTCAGCCAACTATCGTGCAAGAGCAAGCATGGCAGCGAGGCCCACAACCTCGCGTGCCAGATCAAGCGACGTTCATCAAACTTTTCCAGATTGCCGTCCAGGTTGGCACTTCGTTCGGTGTTAGATGCCTTTTTAACATCTTTCCTACAGCGCGGAGGTTTGCAATTAAAAGCTTTCTGGTTTCAGGCGAAAGCGTCTGGCATAAGTGACGAATGGTTCAGGGCAGCCATTAATTCATTACCTCGGAATGTATGGGAATCTATCGTGGCGCAGGTCAATCAATCAGGACCTACCCTTGATACCCCGCCATCCGCAAATGTACCTCAGCAGCAAACGCCAACGATTCCTGGCCCAAATGTGCCGACCGCAACTCCCTTCGTCCAAACGACGCCTGCTACTCAACAGGCGGCCAAACCTAGTACTTCCACAGACCGGAGGATCACCCTTTCTGCGCCGGGGCAAACATCTGGACCGTATACTGTACAACTGCAATACTATGCAGAACACGCGACAAAATCAGCACTCACCGCACAAGCGGCAAGTATTCGAACACCACCCCCGGGGAATATTGCTCCGCCACAGAAAACGGTCGCAACTCCCAAACAGGATGTACCACAGGTTCAAGCTGACGTGAGGACACCTAAAGACGCGAATAAGTCAACATTGGCGAGAGATATTTTACGCTCGCTTGGGAAGATGGTGCCGAAAGCTCAAGAAATGGGAGGCGAACCAACGGATAAAGTTAATAATCATGAGGGTGACCAACTACCTGAGGTCAACACCTCCCAACCAGACGCCCATGTGGTTTCTCCAAAACCTCTGGCAGTTTTACCAGCAACAAGTTTTGTCTGTGCTAATTCTGCCCTGGAACCTCCAGCAAAACCGAATGCACAGGACGAGCCGCAGCATGTCGCCTCCCAAAATTCTTCGACAGCGAAGTCAGTATTGAAAGAGGAATGCGGACAGGCTACTGTCATCGAAGGGCCAATCATGATCGACCTCACACTAGACGACTCGGACGATTCCGTAGATGGAAAGGGACAGGAACCCGAACGCACTTTCCCGATACAGACCTCCGCAGTCACATCATCACAGCCAGTTTCTCCTACCAACACTACCAACCATATTCCTCTGTTGGAGAATCTCTCCTTAGAAGAACCGCGTGTCGACATTGCAGCTGACGGTGACAACGCAGATGTACGTATGTACAGCCCGCCTTTATCACTCGCCACCGAGGAGAATATGGAGTCCGAACTGTTGTATCCCCCGCTTGGCGGTGCGCAGCCGGTATTGCCAAGTTTCGAACCATTGCCACGTGAAGCAAGTGAGCACCCGCTAGATGGTCAGCTGCCACTTTTCTTGCCCTCTCCACCCGTTTCGCCAACACACACCGAGCCACCTGGATCGGACCTCGAAATGATCAATGACGAAGGCAAAGGAAAGCCTTCCCTCAAGCGACGCTCCGTCGATGTCGACGAGATGGAAATTGACACAGAGCTGGCGACACCACCACGTGTCAGAAAACGACCGAAGCAGCAAGTATACGTGCTCGTTCCACCAGCGCCACTCTATGTCAAAAAGGCAATCAAGAAGACGAAGGAACGCGTCATAGGAAAGGATATAGACCCAGATTTAGAAGGGGTAGGGGAAGATGAAGAGTGTATGAGAGCGTTCCTCGCTTCCGCTGATCTCTAGCTCATCTTATCACAGTTCAGTATAGTCATCTTGAGCAACTGTTGATTGAAGAATCCAAGTCGCGGTTATTTGAGCGGCAGTGTCGGTGGTTGAATTGTGGTGCTGTCCTGAATTGTGCCTCCAATCTGCTCGCCCATCTAGAAAACCATGTTCGTGAAGAGGACTCGCAGGTATGGTTGTGTTGTCTACGTGGCTGAAATTGACTCAGCTATCATATCCCCATATTTTAAGGCTCCGTTCCTTTGTCGCTGGGCGAACTGTCAAAGGCAATTTAGTATGGAACAAGAACGTGACGTACACCTTGAAAGACACGCGATAAGACCTCTGCCATGTCCTTTTTCAGGTGAAAGACTTTTGCAAGAGACTGACCTCCGTTGACGTCGGGTTACTAGGCTGTGACGAGCGGTTTGACAAGCCGGTCGAGGTGATGCAACACGAGGTGCAACACCAGAAAGCGGACCGTAGGGAGCCCCTGATACGCAAACCAACGTGCCAGCCAATTGTACCTGCTATTCCAGCTCGATTAGGTCCGCCACCACACCGGCTCCCGTCTCACCGAGTGATACCAAGGCGTGTCGTAAAGTGTCGAATATCTGCTGATAGACATGCCACCATGGGGCCATGGGTACGCATCACACACTCTTCGGCGCTCGCCTTTAGGATCTTACTCAGATGTTATAGATCCTCTGGAATATATTTAGCCCAGTTGACCTCCACACGAGAAAACAGAATGCATCCATGCGTGGTCGTCCAACGCGCCAAGCAATCAATTACGACATAGATAGCTCGGACCCTCGACGTGATGACTACGATTTTTTGCTGGCACTTTCGTCTTATCCCGCGAAGAACCCACAACTGGATGATCTTGACTCTACTCTGATCACGATGAGCGCCGCGCGAGGTCTGACACTTTGGGGATCTGGATCTACCGTAAATAGCGCAGCAGGATCTGCCACCCCTGAAGAATACACGAATATGGACGCTGCAGTGATAACTTCTGCGACAGAAGAAACAAGGGTAGAAGGAAAATCAGACGGAAGTGAAGTCGCAGCCCCTGCAAGAGAGAATAGTAGACCCGAGGAACGGCAGTCTGGCCAATTGGTGGTTATGGGTGAGGAGGACGCTGTGGAAAGGATGCTGATCCTATGATCAGGTGGGGCATGAGTACACGGGGATTTTGCACCGCCGGGGAGCTGATTGAATAGGTCTTTTTTGTTCCAAGTACTGTATAGTACATGAGTGCTGATAGATACGACAAATCTGTGTCACAGGCCACGTTTTTTTTTCTCTTGAATTTTTTTCCGACATGCGGAGAACCTAGGAATTTGATAGCGAGACGTGTTGACCCGAAGTGACAGGGCGCGTGACGGGAGCATCGCTTAAGATAGCCACTTGAAACATTCAACGGTCGTTTTCCCCATCAAGTTGCAGCAACTGCTCGGTCACCGTGCGCAATGCCTGGCTCGTTTGGTGAATACGACAGCAAGCGCTCGGTGGTCCACGACGACTTGCCAGTGCCACCATGCTACATCTCTTCCCGCTCCGCAGACGTTATCCTCTCTGACGTGCGTCCAACAAAGCTTTCGACTGACGCTCTCAACTCTATCAACGCGTTTCTTGACGAACTGTTGCACACTATCCTCGGTGCTTCGCGCGCACTGACCACAACGCAACTCAGGGCTGGCCTGCACAAGGTATTGCCCACCACCTTGGGCAAAGAGGCGGTACTGGAGGCAGAATTGGAGCTTAGAGCATACTGGGAGCGTACAGGCGGTATACCAGGATCAGGCTCGTCTCTTGTGGTCGTCGAGGATAGTGCATTCAACCTCCCTTGGACATTCGAGGTGGGTATGCCATCCCTTTCATGCGTGTTCCCTGCCTGGTATTTCAGTCTCATCGAACGCACAACCACTGCAGCTCCTTCGCCTCAAGTGCGAAGCGTACTCGACCCTGAGCGACACTGACGAAAATTCGGATGCCGAAACTCGCTTGTTTCAGCGCATGAGCCTAGAGGGTATCCCTCCCCCAAAGCAAACGCTCCTCGCCCCGGCTTCCTTGTATTTAACTGCGATCATAGAGTGAGCATAACCAATTACATAGATAATCCATTTTTGCTGACGCGCTGTCACGTCAATGTCATGGTGTACCAGGTCGATCTGCGAGTGAGTGGGGCCTAGTTGGTTTTGCTACTGTTATGATGCTGATTTTTCTCCTAGACACATTGTTTCGAATGTCGGGCGCGTTGCAGCTCGCGACAGTAGTCGAGCGATCGCGAACGGGCAGGATTTGTTCATTTCGCTGTGTGAGGATAGTTCCATTTACGGACTTTTTAAAAATATGGCAGGTGAGTACTCGTCGAATTTGTTATTCGTCTCTGCATTGACGTTTTTATTTTTATTTTGTTAGTTTATGGCCAAATCGAGGCACTCTCAAAAATGCCAAGATCGCGGCGGAGTATGTCAGTCACACCAGAGAATGATGGCACGCCCTTGGCTGTCGGTGGCACATCCCGTCGCAATGGATCCATTCACCAATCCCGTACCCGTCTGTCATCCGAGTCCGTCAACAATGCGCCCACTTCGACTACACATTCCTCTAGACCCTCGTCACGAGCTGTCAAAATGTTATATAACAAAGTTTCACAGGATTTCGTCAATGGAAGCGATCCCGGACATCGAAAAATGGATTCCTTTGCGAGTGCAAATACGGGGCGGTCCCTCGCCAGCAAGAGTGACAGGTCTCCTATATCGCCCACTTTTAGCGTATGTCATTCTCCCTCCATTCTTTCTCGTCCTCCCTTCCCTAATTCTGTCCTTCTCTCCAAGGAGGATACGCTTTCCCAAGAGTTTGACGACATGATGAGGTCAGGGTCGACTATGAAAGTTTCATTGACCCCAGACAGGCTGCGCACGATGGAAGTACGTACTCTGTATCTTATTGTGGTTTCATGTTGACACTGCCATCAGGCGTTGAACAAAGAAAAGGCGCGCGCGAATGGTCGGCAAAAAGTGCCTTCAACGACTGAAAAGTCTAATGGCATCGACACACCTCCATCCCATTCTTCCCCAGAGCAAGCTAAACGTACGAGCGGGCCAACTTCAACTGTCCGTCGTGCAGGCTCCATCGTTGACAGCGAAGACGATCGTTTGATGCAGAAACCACCGCCGACCTCACGACCTCGACAGCTAAGTGCAGCAACCACCTCAGGCTATACCGCCTCCTTCACCCGTGTCCGTGCATCCTCAACAGCGACGGACCCCTCCGCAGCAGTGTCGAACATGTTTTTGAACAAACATACGCTATCAGAATCAAACTCTACCCCTGCTGATCAACTCCCAGCCTCCGGCTCTATACCCAGAAGAAAGGCACCCCCACAGGAACTTCATCTCAATGTTTCCCGGTCACCGCGCACGCGAACTGTAGTGCGCAGTCGAGAGTCACTCGATCTGGAAGATATCATGGCGGGTTCGGATGATGATGGTATGGGAGAGTTGAAGCCTATCGCATCCTCCAAGCAACGTGACCGGCAACGAGGGTTTTCGACCAGCACCAAAGAGTTGATTGCTTTCCTCGCAGAAGGTCCCCCAGAGTTAACTTCTAGCGAGAATACCCTTTCTCCTCTTTCTACGACGTCCAAGAAATCTGGCCGGTTGCAGAAGATGATATCCAGAATCACCTTGGCTAGTGACACTGTCAAGCCCCCTCGCAAGATGACTGTTGGGTCTGGAGATGCTCCAAGCAGGTCCATGACGAACCTTTCCCCCCTTGCTAATCGGCCTGTTCCACCTCGTTATCACACTTCTGGTCCACCCTCTGCAGCCCCTTCGGAACGCGGTCCTGCGGACCAAGCAGGAACGCATCCCCGTCAGCGAGCACAATCCTATATTCAAAAGCCACTCCCTTCTTGGGATGTTAAGTCTCCGGAAGGGGAAGTATCGGCCCCTTCCATCCCATCTCTTTCCCCTGGAATGGAAGAAAATCTGATTAGGACTATCACTCCTGTTCCAGTGATATCTCAGAGGACCTTGGAGATTGATATTTCCCACCACGCTCGGTCTATCGGTCCCCCGCCTTCGTCAACCTTCCTTTCACCTCCAGCCACTTCCGCAAGCGTACCCGTACGCGTTGAAGCCGTTCCGATGCCTGCAGTGCAAGGCCCACCTTCGCCATCGCCGCCAATTGTACCCCAGCGCGTGTCTTCCAAGACTTCTCTTCGCCAGAAAGTGGCGCCTGCTTCACAGACACCTTCACCAGCGCCATCTGTACTTGAACATGCTCGTGAGATGCGGACGATGCTCGAGCATGCAACGAGTGCTGCCGAATGCCGAATCCTTGTGGACATGTTCTTGGCCCGTAGTGAGCTCATTGCGGACGTAGACGATTTGCAAGCCTTCGCTACTGCGCCACCTCTACGAGACTCTGGGTTGGAAAGAACGATCGTCGATCTGTTTCTTGGAGACGGTGAACTTGACGTTCAGCACAAAATATCACTTGACTCCCGTAGCGCAGAACCAGCTGAAATCCCGCTCGGAGTTGCGGATGCCGCCTTTTCCATCCCATCAGTGAACAGTCCAGCGGAGTCCAGCAAACCCCGTTGAGGTGCCCAGATTTTTACACCCTCTCACCCTCAGGCTGGACTCTGGATTCTCTTGGTGGTTTTTTCTTCTCTCACTATATACGGTTGTCGATCCATACTACTTCGTCTATCCCTTATTACACTGAGCTTGCTGTCGCATTCGTATCACTCCTTACCGCTGTGCGTCGGTCTTAATTAACATATACATTTGAACACCATCGACGATGGTTTTATAACTTCAAATCGAGCAAAAAAATAAATGATTTCGACATTAAGGGCATGACCAGTGGTCGTTATCGAACCTCCAACGCGACCGCAATGCCCATGGCTGCCAATTCGGCACACAGGTAACGAAATACATATGGGACCGCCACCACGTCCATGTCTCCCCCTTTTCTTGCGGAACTGAGCACATGCGCAGCAGGTATGGCCACCGCGACCTCAGCGGCAGGTCCTCTGTCTGGATTTTGACCGGTAGCCAATGCTCTTCGCGCCCGTTCGCCTTCTTCCTCGACAGCGGCACGGCATACTCTACAATATTCGCCACCGGGGCCTGCTGCTCTCATAGCGCCAGTCGTCGATATCTCTCCTAGACTGACATCGTCGTAGCCCAGTGAGATAAGGCTACCGCATGTCCGGCACACCCATGCGGTAGAGTAGTCGGAGCAGTTCATGAGACGATCTTGTAAGAGGAACGAGGTGCCGTGTGCGATCAGCGCGTCACGTTCCATCTCTCCGAAGCGAATACCACCTGCGCGTTTGCGGCCCTATCAACCCATGTCCGTTGTCAATCCATGCCAATCCATGACGGAAAGCAGGAGGAATAAAGGTAAGCGCAAGAAACGTACCTTGACGGGTTGACGTGTGAGAGCATCGACGGGACCTGTCGTTCGTACTTGAAACTTGTCCAGAACCATGTGGCGGAGACGTTGGTAATACACGACTCCGATGTAGATGTCCGCTGCGAATTCCTCGCCGGTGATACCAGAGTACATGGGCTCGTTGCCATAATAATTGTATCCTGCTGCGAGGAGTTGTTCGCCGAAGTAATCGATCGCCCTGTCTTCTTCCGAGAACCTACGTCGAGTCAGGTTAGTGTAAGTTTGGGCAGGACATTGGTAAAAGGTGCCCGAACTCGAATGGTGTTGCATCCTGAGCTAGGCCGTGCATAGCACCGGCTTTCCCAGCCAAACTCTCCACCAACATTCCAATCGTCATTCGACTCGGGAAAGCGTGTGGGTTGATGATCACATCGGGCTGTAGCCCGCTTTCCGTGAAGGGCATGTCAATAGCTGGCCATTTTTGTGAACAGACGCCTTTTTGTCCGTGCCGGGAGGAAAACTTGTCTCCGATCACAGGCGAACGCGTGATGCGAAGAGTGATGTGTACTTTTTGGAGTTCAGTGTCACCTGTGTCAGAACCTTGGTAGACGTCAGTACTGTGCGAAAGTGTGGATTAAACAGAACAGTTCGCATACCTAGCAACCGGACTTGGTCTACAATGCCCTGCTCATCGCCCTTGTACCTCACGAGCCTGGTGCGACCAGTCGTGTCATCCACGTACGCAGCAATCGGATCTCCTACATCCAACTTGGTACCGACATAAGGCAACCCGTCCCTGTCCAAGAATTGCACACATGTATGTTGCCGATCGCCTTCTTCCGTCCTGATATCGTGACCGAGACCAAAATGAAGCGTGACGGCGGAATTCGACTTGGATGCGCCACGCATGTCCTTAAGGTCGATTATCTGTGACTTGTAGATGGTTCCGTAGGCGAAGCCGCGTTCGTGAGCGTATTTGTTGAGGATCATGGCGTCTTCCATGTCGTAGCCTGTGTAGGAAATCACTGCAACGACGGCATTGGTGCCGTTGGGGAAGGCATCCATGGCGTAGGTGTTGTGTAGATGGGGCCGGACGACGGGAGTCTGACCAGTTTGGAGTCGGTAAAGTTTGTTGTCCGTTCGGTGTTGAAGAGCGGTAGACGGGGTTCCCATAGTTTGCTTAGCCATCTAGAACCCCAACGATCAAATCACCACGCAACATTTTTCAGACAAGACGTACCTGACATTGATAAATGTTGCGAGGACTCTGCGGCACTTGTCGGTGAATGCGCGGGTTGATTATAGGCACTCAACTCACCTGGTTAAAATCGGAAAAGGGCGTCAAGTTCGCGAGGATAGAAAGGAAATTCGTCGGTGCATGTTCCACGTGCGTCGTGACACCGTACTCGATCTCATCCGGCTTCACCGCAATATTCATATACACCTGCTCGAAGGATCCAACTTGATCATCTTTGCCATTGGCCAAGAACTTGACAGGCCTCATCATCCGCGCCCTTGAAGAAAACAAAAACAAACCAGGATACTGTCCACCTTTCGACTCCGGAACGAAACCGATTTCAAGATCGAGGGGGACCTTATGAGTCCCCTCTGTTTTCCATATCCTCAGGTTCTCTGCGAGTTGCTTTGCAATACCCGGCCGTGCCCAGCCGATAACACGACCATCGAGCTGGACGCAGAGGTTTTTGCGACCGTCCACCGAGGATGAGAAAGGTTGGGTCATGCCACGAGCGGAAAGGAGCCCAGGAATGTGAGCAACAGCGAGAGGGGTAGTGATGATGCGACATGTTCGCGAAAGGTGGTTCAGGAGGCCGCATGGCGAACCATCGGGTGTGTGAACGGGGCAAAGAAAGCCTAATCAAGATGATTATCTGGACGCGTACAGAGGTGTTTAGGCGTATGTGCTCACCCCATGCTTCTGGGAGAAGCTTTCGCACAGTAGTTGTTTTGAGTTCTGCAAAGAACGCACCACGGTGAATGCATCTAAAATGGCTGATATAACGTGACCAATTAAGCTTTTCGGCAACAATAGTGAAACCTGAGGCTTGTTGTAGATCGAGACCCGACGGTGAAATCAAATTTCCTGTGGCAAGGAAATTGGACATCCTTGAGCCAATATCCCAGTTGACCTTTTGAACGACTTTCGTGATGTACCGCTCTGCACCAGCCATGAATTTCGGACAATGAAGCGTGAAGGAAAGACCCACTATCCAAGAAATCGGGTGGAGGTTCAGCTCTTCGGACATCCGTGGCGATCTGATTACGAACTTGATTGAGAACCTCTTCAAGGCGTTCTTTTATGATCATGCCATATAAGTGTCCCGGGAGGAGAACCTCTTGGTGTTGTGGTGAATCTGGGTTGTCTGCAGAGCATGATCCAGACACCAACGCATACAACTTGCGCAACATGTAGCTGAGCTGGGGTCAGCGGCCATCGACATCGATAAGAGGAACTCACACCAGCATCCGGAATTTATCACGAGGCTCTCCAAGATGGACCAAAACCATCTTTTGGATCAACCACACGCCGAGTATTCGGTTGTTCCAGTCCTCTGGCGTGTCTAGTACAACACGGAATTTGTCCCCCAAATATTCGAGACACTGATCCCCCGTACGTAGACTGTACATCTTGAAGCTACGCAGGAGTAGCTCCACGCGATCAGTCAAAAAGGTGTTCTCATAATCTTGCATCATGACGTGTTCAAATATCTCCCGGTCGGAAGCACCGATGAGTGCTTTGAGAATCAACATGATGGGGATGACGTATTCCTGTTTTCGCCAGCTGAAGCGGAGCATAGCACTCCCATTGGAGAGGTAATGAAGGGTATTGGTGACGCTAGACTGGTCAGGTCTAGCGCAACGAATTTGGACGGCATATTGGGTATAAGACGGACCACGGTTAGTAAAGGAAGGGCGGAGGAGGGATATGACATGGTTGCGACGGGGAAGAATAAGGTATCGAATAAGTCTCTCGTTCCCGTTGATGATGAAG
Source organism: Xerocomellus chrysenteron (assembly GCA_038093415.1). Classification (NCBI taxonomy): domain Eukaryota; kingdom Fungi; phylum Basidiomycota; class Agaricomycetes; order Boletales; family Boletaceae; genus Xerocomellus; species Xerocomellus chrysenteron. The sequence goes on from JBBPSD010000021.1 coordinate 87,980, forward strand.
TAACCACCAAATTCTTCCGGCTCTTCATGTCGCCGAACAAGTTCTGAAGATGAAAGACCACGCAAGTTGCATCGAATCGACTGAGACGAGTCAGATAACCGATACGCGTGGATGGAGAATGTGACACTTACTCGAACCATGATTGGGATGAGGCCACAATCTCGCATAACACATTGATCTGGATGTGCATCCCCGTTGATTGTCCAACAGACCTTGGCCTGCATGCGACCTCTATAGGACGTGAGTCGTTCCCGGGCCTGGTATGGCAATCCAATTCAGAAAGCAACAAAGAGAGAAAGGGGTGTCAGATACCTCTGAAGGGTAAGCTCTCCGTTCCGTACTCCAAGTGTCACGATCTGGGACTCTGGGAAGCGCGACTGATACCTCCTCAATCCAAACTAACGACATCGCAAATCATGAAGCGAATCTCTGCATGGACGTAGTTAACTCACCGCTGAGACGATTACCCCACCCTGCCTGGCCGCTTTCCGTGCCAATTTGACCGGTCCCATCAAACACAACACGTTCCCCTATATCCTTGAGAGCGATGGATAGTAAACCCTTCCCATCACCATCGCCCTTGGGTAGCCCGGAGTCGTCGAAGAGAGCGTTGAAAGACTCGATATGTGGTGTGACGAATTCGTTGAGAATTGGGTATGTGGATGCATATTTCGGTGGGTTTTTGAAGGATTCCTCGCGTTCGGTCGTGTTAAACGTCGGTTTTCGATTCTGCCCGTCCGCCTTGCCTGGCATCGCGGCGTCCACCACCCTTTTGCTCGCTGTCGGCCAATTTTTTGGAGCATGATAATCGCGGGAACTACATACCAAATACGCGCACAATCGGAATCTGAAATGTTTAATCTCCGCGCCTAAGTCGTCGCGCCTAACTTTGGGACGCCAGCGACGACGAGGGGCCCATATTGTATCCTGTTTCATCGCAATGTTTGGGTCGAACACGGCGCCGTCTTCCTGGGCTAATCCTCAGCAGAACCAACCGCAGACCCAAGGTTCCGCTTTTGGTCAACCAAGCGCTTTCGGAAGCGGAGGTAAGGCATTTACAACCTTGTTCTTTTCGCACCTTTGAACCGCCGAGTACAGCTTTTGGTTCAACCACTGGCAACGCATTTGGCCAGCAACAGCAGCCAGCAGCGAACCCAATGTTTGGAAACCTTGGAACGAGTAATACTGGATCTTCTACCTTTGGTTCGTTTGTCTCCACCCATATCTTGTGCGTTTCTGGTGTTAACACAACATCCAATCGTTAGGTGGTGCATTTGGTCAAAATACTGCTGCCTCCACCGGCACTTCTGCTTTCGGCGCTCCTAAACCAGCCACTGGATTTGGTGCGTTCGGTGGAGGTGCTTCTGCGTTCGGTGGGGGTGGGAGTGCATTTGGGGGGACTCCTGCTGCTGGAACATCGGGAACTAATGTTTTTGGATCCACCGCTCCCAGTACGGGGAGCGCTTTTGGTGGTGGTGGTTCGCTTTTTGGGCAGCCAAAGCCTACAACGACCTTTGGTGCCACTCCTGCAAGTACGCCGTATCATACTTATGGGACCTTATCCCGTCTTATGTCTTCCAATAGCAAGTACAGATGCCAATCCGCCACCAGTGACGACAGGCACGTCTACACCAGCTTATTCTGTCTTCAACGAAAAGGATCCTTCAAACCCAAGTAGCATCCTCCAATACCAAACCATCACAGCTACGCCAGCCTATAGGGGTACATCTTTAGAGGTAAGTCGGCGCAATTTAGTATTTTACTCCCATTCGGCCTACAGTTGTTGAGTGTAGTGAATTAGGAATTACGCTTGCAAGACTATCAACAAAATCGTAAGACAGCCGGTGCATTCGGCCAAACGTCATTTGGACCTCCTGCCGCACAAACAACTAGTCTTTTCGGGGCGCCAACCACCACTCAACAACCTACGACCGGTTCGATATTCGGGGGTGGTACTACTGGCGCATTTGGGACCACTACCCAGCCTGCTACAGGCCCATTTGGAGCCTTTGGGCAACAACAGCCCACCACGGGCACTAGTGCTGGCACGAACATCTTTGGCGGGGGCTCTGCGTTCACGCAGCCTCAACAACAACAACCCTCTGCATTTGGTGCCTTTGGTCAACCTCAACAGCAGCAGCAACAACAACAACAACAACAACAACAACAACAACAACCAGCTGCAGGCACCGGTACTAGTATCTTCGGTGGTACAGGCGCATTCGGGCAACCAAAGCCTGGTACAGGATTTGGAAGCACCTTCGGTCAACCAAGTAGGTGCCTGTCACAGTTGTCTTACCTTCCGTCTGATTTGCTCCCAGCAGGCGGAAGTACGTTCGGCGGTACGGGCACTGCTGGTGCTTTTGGCCAACCCACAACTCAGCCTGCCACTACTACGAGCATCTTCGGCCAACCTCAACAGCAACAGACCTCAACTGCCTTCGGTAAGACCGGTTCATCTGAATCAAGAGACCGTACACTGATTTTTAGCTTTCAGGTGCAGCTACAGCTGCAAAACCTTCTATATTTGGTCAGCCCAGTCAGCCTGCCGGAACAACCACCGGTTTCGGTACTGGCCTATTCGGCGGTCAGCAACAGGCTCAGCCAACGCAACCTACAACAGGTCTTTTCGGAACAACTCCAAGTACAGGTACCAGTCTTTTTGGCCAACCACAACAGCAGCAGCAGCCCGCACAACAAACGGGTGGTTGTGAGTGTTACACAACCTTACTTGTATTCTAGTTAACGGTGTTTCGACAGTGTTTGGTAGCACCACCACACAATCGTCTGGTGGGTTATTTGGTGGCGCGACAGGTGGTGGTTTGTTCGGTGGTTCACAGACGACCCAAACGCAGCAGCCGGGACAAACAAACCTCTTTGGTGCGCCGAAACCTTCCACAACTGGGACGGGCCTCTTTGGTGGTGGCACCTTTGGGCAGCCAAGCACAATCACTGGGGCTGGCGCCCAGCCTACCTTGTTTGGGCAACCATCAGGTCAACAAATGATGGCCCAGCCGACCACAGGCACGGGTACCAGCGCCTTCGGAGGCTCGTTATTTGGCCACCAAAAACCCGTTGCCCCCCCAATCAGTACCACACCTTCCACGGGCGGCCTGGGTAACTCATTATTCGGTGGTAGTACTCTAGGCTCGTCAACGGCAGCATCAGGCGGACCAGGCACACTCACCGCCTCCATAGCGGAACCTATATCCAGCAACCTGCCTATCTTCTCGATGCTTCCACCCGGCCCTCGTGCGGTTCCTATCGATCAACAACAGAAGAAGAAACCAGGGTTCTTCGTAGATGCCCCTGCCCGCTCGCCTGTGTCGCGCCTCCCAATCAACTATACCCCAGCTAGTTCGAAACTTCGAGGCTTCGGGACGCCGGCATCATCTTCTGTGCTCGGTGTTCCTGGACAGAATCTGTCTCTCAGCAACGGAAAAGCAGGCCCTCTTTACTCGAGTCATGCAGAAGCTCCAGAGGGTATCTTGGGACGTAGTGCGAGCCCCGCATTGGGTAGTGGAGGAAGACAAAGTGTGAAGAAGTTGGTTCTGGACAAGAAAGTTGAAGCCGCGGACTTGTTCAGCAGAGCTGGGTCACCAGGCTTGCGCGGAAGCTCAGTTAAGGTGACTTTTAGCCCTGCACTCAGTCAAGCTGCGAGAGAAAAGGATGTAGCAAGAGAGAAGGAGGTTGCCACTCAATCTACAGAGAAGCCAGCGCAGCCTACTCAGCCGCCGCCCCGCAACATACCAGGTCGATTCACAGCACACAGTTCACTCACTCTCGGGCAACCCTCGTCGCCGAGCAAGGCTGCGAACGGTACCGAAGCTACTTCTCCACCTCTCCAACGTGGCGATTATTGGGTGAAACCTGACCTGGCCAAGCTGAAGACGTACGGCTACGAAGAGCTGTCATCTTTCAAGGATCTGGTTGTGGGTCGTGTTGGATACGGAGAGATTCGATTCCTCGAACCCGTCGACCTCACTGGCCTTCCTAAACTTGGTGCACTTCTTGGCGAACTCGTGCGATTCGACGACAAGGAGTGTAGCGTATATCCCGACGGCGAAGAGGCAGACAAACCGGCGCCTGGGACAGGTTTGAATGTCAAAGCCAGGATCATACTGATGCAATGCTGGGCTACAGATAAGGCGACGAGAGAGCCTATCAAGGATGAGCAGGCACCTGCGGCGGTCAAACATCTAAAGAGGCTCAAGTCGATGAAGGAGACTCGTTTCGAGAGCTTTGATGTCAAGGAAGGGAAATGGACGTTCACAGTGGATCATTTCTGAGCAGAGTGCTGGGTTGGATTCGTCAGTGTTCGTGTATGTTTTATTCATCGTCCCCCCACTTTACATCATGTTCAGAGTGTTTGTCGTGGAGTGCTATATCATAGGACCGAAGTTCTGTCGATGCAGTTTCACTCGGTACACAATTTAACATGTATGTACATGTCCATTTTGTCTAATCAATACGATTCGAGATAGCTACTATGTAGTTCGGAAAGTCGGGTAACATTGCGTCATGCAAGAGTGTCTACTCAGGTGTGGCTGAGAATGCAATGAATGTCCTATCCTTCAATTAGCCATGAAAGTGAGCAGTACATGCTCATCGATTGTAACCCACCCTCACAACGCTTCGTAGGTTAGCCTATCCGAGGACGAACTAAGGCTGCACCGTGCAGTGACCATTCGCGGAGCACTCGAAGGCGGGCTCATAGGGATCGGAATCGCCTTCCCTAGCTTTTACCTCCTAAACAGGCGATCGAGCTACTATCGCTCTGTTCCCTTCCCCATCAAGCTGCTCGGTGGTGTCATCATCGTTGCACCCCTTGTCACTATCCAGGCCGAGAAGAGAAATCTGGAGTTTGACCGCCGGCATTGGTAAGTCCAAATTACCTTCCAGTGGTGATAGGTTCGAGGTACCTTGTGCCCCTAGGACCGAGCTCGGAAAAAGTCATCTCGAAAGACGCGAACACGAAGAACGTGAGAGATGGGCAACTTTGAGCCGAAAGGACAAGGTGGCCGAGTGGGCAGCGAAACACCAATTGAGTGTTATCATGGGGAGCTGGGCGACAACGATGGCAGTTTCCGGAAGCGTGATCATGCGTGATCCGTACGTCTTTTCGTTCTCTGAATCGGCCAAGCTGCTGGTGAATTGACGTGGTCTTCCTATGGGACTGTAGTTTGTTAACTATGCCGCAGAAGGTAAAAAATCATGTGCGAGATAAAATGTGTCATTGATCGCTTCCTCGTTCGGGGCTAGGTCGTGCAAGTTCGCCTGTGGGCCCAAGGACTCACAATTGGTGTCGTGATCGCTGCGGCCGCACTCACTCACGCTCAACGCGCACAAGCGATGGAGACGAGAAAGGTGAGACATGCACCGGTGGTTGAATCAGGTCCGTCACTTACTTTGAGATCCGCGTAGCATGGAGATCATTCTTGGCAATATGCGGTTCGTTGGTCAACCAATATTACACCGGTGCCTGACACACTCTCAGCTCGAGGATGAACGACTCGAAAAAGATGTGTAGCAGACTTCAAGCGTGAGGTGGTGGTTACGTTGGACAATTGAATGCTGTTGCATCCGTGGTATATCATCACCATTTGTTCGTTTCCACATGTATTGCATCTATAATCAACAAAGTTGCCCATAGACATCTCACGGGGTTACGACCGACATGATCGGGCGTGTAACACACCTGAATCTAAGAAAATGTATATATAGCACCGTAAAGAGCACAGGTACGGATGGCTAACGTAAGGAATAGACGATGCCAGGTCAATACCTGCGTTCGAGGATAGTGACGCCCACCTCAGGCGTAGCAACGCCAGGCAAAGTAAGCACCCAGCAGAGTAAGAGGGACGAAGTACATCAGGCTAGAAAAGTGTCGGTTGAACGGCTGTGAAATTAATGAGAACGTAACAACTCACTTTGAGCCCTTTTCGACAGCATTGTGCACAACTGGATTTGACGAGGCTTTCTTCGGTTTGGATGGAGCCTGAGGATATCTCCGAGTTTAGCCCCGAAACTTGTTGTGGTACCACCCAATACTTACGCTACTCTCTTCAAGCTCGCCTACTAAGAGGTCAGGCAGAAGCGCACGGGCCTCGTCAGAGTGACCGACATCCTCGAAAGCCTCCGTTGCATTTTTGCCTGTAATGTATGTGTTGAAGGACATGTGTGAACAAAAAAGCTTGGAATACGCACCTCCCTCGCTGATAATTACCTCGTCACCACCGGGGTGCTAGCGTCAGATTTGTGAGTACCACGACTACACGCCGCCCATGCAAGAGGGATACCTCATCGACGAACCCCGTTACATTATACACTATTTTTGGTCAAGGTATCAAATTTCAGCCAGTGGGAACGGACACGTCTACGCACCTTTGCCGTGGATAACGACCCAGAGATTTTCCTTGGTGTTGTTGGCCTGGAGCTCAGATTGCGAGACGACCTTGGACATGTCTGACGGTGTTGATGAGGTAAAGGTAGGTGAGGACGACGAAAAGGGAGAAATGGGAATGCAAGCACTTCGGCGAGTGGTATGGTCGTATAAAAACGGTGCGAGGTTCACAATTTAAAGTTCCCACACAAATCGGCGTAACGCCACTGGTTCACAAATTTTTGAAACAAGGCAGTACAGTAGATACACTACAGAGCCTTGGGTAGCAATGTCTGCTTGGTTTAGTACTCGGATGCCCACATACAAGACTGCTTATTGCGCAGATAAACATTCAAGCGTGGACCATGCAATTTCAATCTGCCACTTCACCAGTAAGAAACGAAAGCATTGTGAGCTGTGTCCCTTGGCAAAGGCGAGTGGAGGCGGTCGAAACTTCGCAAACGCGTCGCATCCACAGCAAAATGATACCGTCACTGTCGTGCTACGAAGGTGTTGACAATGGGTGAAAACGAGCAGCGCCGAGTTCAACGGTATATAGAGAGCTCCGATTGAATATTTCACTTCCCGCCGCCAGCCGAGCCGACCAAGTCTGCCATAAGCAGGCCTTTCTCTCGACTGCAACTGACTTTCCACCAAAGATGGCTTTGCGCGGCGAGCAGGCCGATATCCTTGGCGGACCCATCTTGCAAAGACCGGAATCTGGCGTATTCGCTACATTCTCTCGGTATCACTTTGTTCTCAAGTCGGTGACACTTTTGGGACTCGGTTTGTTGGTATGGATCGCGTGTGCGCGCGGACTCGAACATCTCAAGAAACATCGCGAGTTGAGGTACAGAAAGTATGTCTCCCATCCCGGTGCATTTACATCTCTTTGACGTTATTTCCAGAGCGATGCGTAGAAAGCACGGAATCCCCGACTCAGACTGCCGTCCTTTTGCTGTAGCATATGCCGCAGCAAAGCGTGCGCACCTTGAACGCGAGGCCCAAGACCGAAAGGAGACGACTAATTATGTGTCGGACCATAATTCACCGGCTATTGATCAGCGAACCAATGCACAAAAAGACGCGCGTGGCCTGAGGAGACGGGTTCCCGAAAGCGGTGAGTCAATCAAGACGTCTTAGCATGAACGTGGTTCATCTCATTGTTTTATCACGGATCTTCACGTATCGCGCTTGCACCGCGTGTAGCTGTACAACTTCATGATTATCAACTCCCCGGAAAACACGCGGCTGTGTACGATAACAAGCGCCCAGAGGTTCATCCCCTCGATTTTGTCGATCGTTACAATTCCAGTCCACGTTGTCGAGTGGCCATCCCAGACTCACTGCCTATCGGAAGGCCTCCAGTCCGTCGTGCGAGCAGAAAAGAGCCTTTCATAAATCACGATGATAACGAAGAGTCAAGAAAACGCTCTTTTGAGGATGAAAGCGACGTCGAACATGAGACCATAAAAAAGTCTCGCATCGATGGCGACGAACTCATAGATGGAGACGAACAAGCAGACTGGTACGCTCAGTACTCTGACAGGCTGTCCCGACGAGGGTCCAATGAATCTCTGGACCAACAACCCGAGGGTAATTATACACACACGAACAATCAAGAGAGATTCCAGCCCGTCGATGAACTCGGTGATGAAGACCACGAGCCCGTTGATGAAGCAATGGAAGGCATTGACGAAGTAACAGAACTCAAGGCTGTGGCGCGTGGCAAGAAACGTGATCGGGCGGAGGCAGGGTCAACTTTTGGAGGCGATGACGAGGACATTCGGAATGGAAGGGCATCGCATCACCGCAAGCGTCGAACGATTTTACGGAGGAGGATAGAAATACCCGCACGAGGGCAGAAACGCGATCGCGAAGGTGAATCGCCTGATAGTGAAGGCGAGGGAGGCGACTCCGAGACTTCTCGAAGACGTGCCCAGCGTAGCTCTAAAAAGAAAAGGGGCAAGAAAGCTGCGTCTGACGAGGTCAGCGAGATATCGGTGGAGGATTCACGTGTATCCAAGGACCCCCTCTGCGGTGGCCGCAGAGTTGGTGACGACTGGGAGGCTGATGGTGTTCAGTACAAAGTCGGCGATAAGGGCGAGCGGTTGCGCCTCACTTTGGTTAAGAAGGCCAGGAACAAGCACCATATGGTAAGTTTGTCCAGGTTGAGGTTCCTTCCCCCTCTCACACGCCCGCTATTCAGCCCCAGGATTCTCAATACCCAGATCACTCAGTTGCGCTAGAGATCTACGTGGAGTCCTGGATGACAGAAGAACAGTACAAACAAGCAGAGGGTAGACAGGAGCTGGCTTGGCAAGAAGCATCAAGGGAGTCGAGTGGATCCAAGACTCCAGATGTTCTCGATTCTCCCACGAAGAACGGCAAAAATCTCTTGTGGGACTCGGTCAAATCCAGTCCCGCTCGTCGTCCTTTCCGTGGATTGATACCCGTTGGCGCCTCGACTCGTATCAACCCCTTTGAGCAGTGGCAGTCGCAGCCTATCTTAGGTCGTCGTGTGGCTTCCTCGAGTACCAATGTTTCACCTATACTTCCAGGCGTTGCTGACAGCCCAACACGTCCTGGTTTCCGTGGCTTCTCGAAATGGGAGAAGCAGGATCGAGAGGCAGAGGCAATGGCCAGAATACGGGCGAAAATCGAGGAGCAAAAGAAGACTCAGGCACCTCCCCAGAAACTAGCTGAAACATCAACGAGCGTAACTGCCTCTGAAGTTGGCACTAAACCGTTGTCTGTTCCTACAATCACACTTACTCCTGCGCCGGCTGTAGCTGCAGAAGGGAAGTCGGATGATGGTACACCGCAGAGCAAGTTGCCCATTGCAACTTTCTCCATTGCGACCCCTCCCAGCACCATTGATTCTACCAAGGGTACTACTGCCGCCGCCTCCACCACTACTCCTGGTTTCTCGCTGCCTTCCATCTCTACTCCCACTGCCACACCATCCACATACCTCCCTAGCACACGGACTGCCGCCATTACAACGTCTTCTACAGGCTCTCTTTCTCCATTTTCGTTCGTGAGACCACCGCAAGAACCATCATCCACCTCCACAACCGCTCCGTCATCCATCATACCAAATATCTTCGGGAAGGGGACTGGTGCAAGCACGCCAGCCTCATCTGCTCCTTCTGCTTCCACGTTAGGTGCAACGACCCAACCTCAACCTCCCTCCACCGATAATACCTCAAAACTAGCCCCGTTTTCTTTCGCAAAGCCAGACATCTCTTCCTCCGCCTCATCACCCGCTGCTGTTGCACCCCCTACAACCAAATCCCAACCACCATTTTTTAATGCTACCTCTTCCCCTTCACCCGTGACCTTTGGTTCCACCCCTGCGGCTACCAAGGCAGAGACCCCAGTTCGCCCCCCCGTCTCGACCTCCGCCACCACGTCCGAAAGTTCGAAGCCGACAGCCCCCCTCTTCTCATTTTCTGGTGCATCTTCATCCTTATCCGGCGCTACACTCCCAACATCATCCGCACCTTCGGTACCAAAGTTTTCGTTTGGGCAACCGTCTACGACATCGACATCCGCGCCAGGTTCCAATCTGGCGCCAGGCACTGCGTCCCAGCCCAAGCCAACTTTTAAATTCGGTCAGGTACCTCCAGGTGCGACGGATAGTGCTCCCGCGGTTCCAGCTGCAGATGAACCGAAGAAGTCAGCTGTCCCGGTGTCGGTCTTTGGCGCTGCAGCTGGTTCGAATGAATCTGCCAAGTCTTCGTCGTTTGGAACAACATCTGCATTTGGAAGCTCAACATTTAGTTTGCCTTCGGCTTCAACGACGAATCTTTTTGGGAAACCGGTCACCGTGGACAGCGACTCCTCGAGATCTACGCCACCTAAACCCACCTTTGCACCCGCAAGTACCCCATTGTTCGACAACACAATTTCCTCTACAATTATTGGGGCCTCTGCCCCTGGTAACACACCAGTCTTCTCGTTTGGTGGAACCAACGCTGGTTCTAAGGCCGCTGAGGAATCCAAGCCCGCATCTTTGTTCGGAGGCGCCGCAGGAGGCTCCAATCCAGTGTCTATGTTTGGTGGCAGCTCTACGGAAGGCAAACCAACATTTACATTCGGTGGCTCAGCCGATAGTTCCAAGCCTACATCTATATTTGGTGGTGGCATAGAAAGCTCGAAGCCTCCCTCTATCTTTGGCAGCTCGGTCGAAGGTTCGAAACCAACGTTCATGCTTGGTGGCTCCGGAGAGACGCCCAAGCCCGCTTCGCTAGGAGCTTCGGCGTTCGGTGGCGCTGTTGAAAGATCAAAGTCAGCGTTTGCATCTGGTGGTGCTGCAGAAAACAAATCTACGTCTGGCTCTACTATAGAAAGCCCAAAGCCAACATCCATTTTTGCTCCTGCCTCTAACAGCTCAAAATCCTCCGACATCACGGATACTTCCAAACCTACTATTGCCCCTGGAGGCACCATATTCGGTCCATTTTCCTCTGCCTCGCCATTCACGTTTGGGAAGGACGATGCAGCCACCAATACATCCACCCCTACGATCATGCAGACGCCTGTAGCTTCCTTCACTTTCGGAGCTCCATCGGGTGCGACTGGCTCGATCTTTGGTCAACCTTCCGCCTTCGCGACGAGTGGTGATTCGAGCCAATCAGTATTTAGCAAGCCTGCAAATGCTACACCCAGCGCATTTGGGTTTGTTGGGACCGGGGGCTCAAGCTCGTCAAACACGTTCACATTTGGCAAGCCAGCGGCGCAGAATCAAAAGCAGGAACAGTGAAGAGGAAGGCAAGGCTCATGTAAACCTCGCTGGGATGGGATGCTTGGGAGGCAGCTTCGGATTCTATGCTCTGTTTCAAGCCCTCCACCCACCCTCATTCTGCGCGGTGAAGAGACAGAGATTCAACGACATCCATGTACACTACGCTCACCTTATAACTACACTGTTTTTGCACTCGGTATTTTACCATCTCAAAACACTTTAAGCCTTGCGAAATTCTTTTGTTCATCAGTGTTTCTTGGAAACAGGGCACGAGGGTTGTGTTATTGACCGGCAATCACTGAGGGCGACCGAGTTTCTGCAGGTTAGGCTGTCAAATTCCGATGCTAGACGAGCAATACAGTTTGCGCCACTGTGGAGGCCAACTACAAGCCTGCTAGCTTATATGTATACTTCAATCAATTTGTTAATACAGGCCATCCTATGTATCATATGTGGACCACTGACTCGGACTAAAAACGATCATCGGGATCTGCTGTCTTCAAAGGAGTGGAGTGAGACAAAAGCCAATTGACCACCGCAGGGCTCGAACCTGCAATCTCCTGATTCGTAGTCAGACGCGATGCCATTTCGCCAGGCGGCCGCTTGTATCTCGGGCCTCAGCGACTGAAGGAATGGAGACGCTATTGCAGACCTTTCTGGTAATATCGGGGAATATCACATTAGGAAGTGGGACCTCCCTCTTCAGGTAATATACGTCCAAACGCACGCACTCATTCTTCGACCCAATTGTCGTTCGTATAGAACACGCGTCCTGACCTCAATGGATGCTGAGGGTGCTTCTTCCGGAATTTGAGGTCAAAGACCCAGTATGAAGAATGGCCACGCTCCCGCCTTGCACTGAACCGAAGCTAGATAACATACCTTCATGGCCAAGTTCCCCTCATTGAAGGCGTACCGCTTGATGAAGACATATTCATCCAGTTCCACCATACGTTCCCCCTCCCTATCCGGATAAATGAGTGTGACGGGCAAAGATCCCTCTTCAAATCGATGCTGCGCAAATCACAGAGACAGGCCCTAATCGAGTGCAGCATGGAAAAGGGCTGCCAGAGCTTGATGATCCGGTAACGATGTCTGAGTAGGGTTGATGCATCAGAGGGTGGGAGGTGACGGTGGAGACGGGCGATGGAGGAAGCCCTGGTTTGGTCTACGTGCACACAAGCGACAGGTTGATCTGAGGGCTATCATTGGACTTGCTGGGCCATGAAGGGCTGACAGCCACGTCTCAGTGGATCACATAAAACATCGCCGATGGTGAAAGTAAATGGGCAACTGACTGTGATCGAATATGCCAGCACTACTGGTACCAGTGATCTTCTTGATAAGCTCGATACACTCGGGGTAGCACTCTTCCTCGATCTCATCGGAGCCGTGGACATCGCCGATGTCAACAGTGCGAGGATCTTCGACCCAGTTATGTTGATGTTGACAGGCAGTCGGCATTGATATATGTATAGGCACGGGAACCGTCGAGAGGTTCGAGGGGTAGTTGAGATTACCTGTGGTTGCTGGGTGGTTGGATATTGTAGAGATGCAGACGCGAAGTACATTCATGGGAGAAGGTTGACAATATGATATATACCCCCTGCAAATGGGGAAGCCCGAGCATGAGCCCGAGTCATGAGAGTGGCATTAGTAGTGGGAACTGACTACGTACTCACTACCGTCATCCTGGGGTTGAATTACAGACTAACGTGGAGTTGTTTAGTGGAAACTATGCATGACGGAGACTCAAAGTGCACGTTTAAATGCTGGGTTACATTGGTGACGTTCGCTGTCGATGTATCATACATATCAGAGGGCCACTTCAACCCTGTCTCCTCGGAGTTTGGATCCGAGTGTGCAGTAGGGGGCATCAGCCCGTGTCACAAGATTCCATACCTGAAGACTGGCGCACTGTCAAAACAAAAACTATATCAGGGAGTGCACGAACGGCAGCAGAACGATCATAGTACCCATTCCGAATGTTGAGCATCCAAGCATTGCAAAAAAAAAATGTCAGAAGGTTGAACCGATGGGTTCACGATGACCAAGTGCCTGCCTGCCGCCAGCCTACTTGAAATTTAAATAGGATCATCTGGCAAGACAGCTAGATTTGATGTCAGTTGGCTTTCGGTCGCTATACTGTGGTGGAGAAACAGGTTGATTCCCAAATGGTTGTACAGCCACAAGCAGCAGCAGTAACCAGTCCCAGTCGCTCTGAATCCAGCGATGGCATACTATGCAGAAGCCTTAATTTGACCGATAACTGGTTTCCAGGCTTCAAGAAATTAATTGTACATTCTATATTAGAGTGTTTTCATAGTCCTTCCATAGTAGCACTCGCACCCCCTCGCTTCGGCGCGTTGCGCCTGCGCTCGGTAGCGGGACTCCATCAGGAGACCTCAAAAATAACGTACTCATTCCATGACACTTTAAGACAGTGTTTGAAGACATGGTGGCGGACAGCCGCCGCCAACCGCCGTGACCAGCGGCGAGCCCACAAGCCACATACACGGCAGTGGCATTCACACAGTCATAGACGCTCACACATGATGTTTATCACGGTTAAGTTTACATGTTATCATCCAAACCTAGATGCTCGACAGTCGAGGAGGACCTGCACCATACTGTATATTTCTAGTCTTACCACTAGCAGTTTGTCTGTATATTTACCTACATGTGTTACTAAGATATATGAACAGCACATCTGACAGACTCGTCTGCTGTTTTTGGACGGCATCGTCCCCATCTTCGTTTCATTTTCCTTTGTGTTTTGTGACTCGGAGATTCCGGAAAAAGCGATGGAGGAGCAGGTGTACGTCGTGATGAGGTGACGGTCATCACCTCGAGTCACCGACGTGTGGGGGAAAGTATGTGTTATCCTGGCGCCACCTTTGGGCGCGTGGGCGCACGTTGGTCAAGGACACGGACTCGTCGCAAAGTCCCTGGACCGTGTGGAGACCTTGTGCAATTTCGATCGTGGATCATGCCGACTCAGATGCGATCGAGCAAGTCAGCAGTGGCGGCCAGGTAACCCATAATGATTTCACACCACAATTGGAAAGGTGGAAACTTGCTGAGTTTTTTTACTTTCGAATACGACGTGGATTGGTATCACTCGGAAGACATACACTAATTCTCTCGACGAGGAACAGGAATGGTACGAATTAGCTGACATGGATGCTGAAGACTGAAGACTCAACGGAAATGTGGTAGACGATGATCTTATGTTATCACGAATCACGATACATAGTCAGGATTACTTCAGGATTATCGCTTAACACTACACCAACACAATATCTATGCGATTTTGGAAGACCGGCGAGCCAATCATATGTGTTACTGGTCACCGCCCCTCCGTGGGAATGCCATCCGCCATACTCAAGGCTATGGCGACGCCATGCACGGCTTTGTGGCTTTTCACGGGGCGCCAATGTTTTTTAAAACACTGCTTTAAGATGATCAGCAACTCATAAGCGCTCATCGAGCTCACTTGGAGTTCGCTTACATTTTGGAGTCGCTTATGAGTTGCTGATGAACTTACTACTGCAAACTCCCTTTGCCACACGGGTGGATAAACCAAATAATTGAGTCAATGAATGGACTACACACCCAAGTGAGGCTGACGGGGTGTGAACAATTGACGGAAAAGGTTATGGTGTTACCTCGGGTACATTGTGTAACTGGAAGTGTGACATATCTAGAGTGATGTGGCCAAACG